>JAOUZG010038069.1:1820232-1912924 GCA_026289955.1 Argiope argentata | reverse complement strand
AAAATTATTTTTTAATAATTATTATTTTTATAAAAATTATTTTTTAAATATAAACATTATAATTTTATAATGTTTATTAAAAACAATTTACAATAAATTTTCGTTGGTAAGGAACAAATGTGCAGAGTAAAATATCGATAATTTGGGAATGCATGATGGAATCCCACTACCTACCTGCGGACGCCTACTACCTATTGTTTTCAGGTATGTAAACTTTCCGCACTTTTGTTATCTGTTTTGATTTTATGGAAGTATTGGGTAAGATGAAAATAAAAAGGAAACGTTTATTTTTTACTAAACCATATATTATAAAAATTACTTGATTTCAAATTAAAGCAAAATGTTACGATTCAAAAATTAAATGAATATAAACATCAGAAAAGAATATTTGAAAAAGATACAACAAAAAAAAATCGTAAGAACGATTTTTTATTTACAAAGTAAAATGTCTCTGAGGCATAAAATTGTATAAAAATGTTAAACTTGTATCTAGAACAATGGAATGCTATTAAAAGCCCATTTATGGAATGCTATTTTATATTTCAAAAATAGCTTTTATAGCAAATTGGCTTTTTTTATACCACAAATTATTAAGTATATCAATCCAGCAAATAATTTAATTTAAAACATATAAAAATTATTCAATTCAAAAATTAAAATTTATTTAATTCAAAAAAAATTTATCAAAAAAAATTAGTTTAATATTTTTTTATAGTTCGCCGTATAACTGATTGTATTACACTCATCCATTTTAAATACATCATAGTTCTACAATAACACTCGACCACAGTTTCTTAAGTCGCGTCTATAGTAATCAATATTTCCAATCTTTTTACACTTTTGGTTAAACCTCTAAGGACGATTGAACTGAATAACTCAAATAAAAGGAATTCAATCTTTCTTTTTTTACTCGCGAATTATGAGGTATGATTTTTATTACACGTGAATCTTTTTTTTTACACGTGAATTATTTTTTACACGAAGAGAATATCATTACAAATGCATAAAATGGATAAGATTCCTGATTTAAGTAGCTAGAGAAAAGGAAATCAAACAATTATAATTTAATATTTGAGATTCTCTTAGTCCCAAAAATATTATCCTAACATATTTTCTGGATATTTGATTTTGATTTCAGGATTATTCTATAATGTAAAATGCGAAGCAATTTTAAGGAAAAAAGGAACTTCAGATTTTTTTTGTAGCTTATTTATTTTTAAAATTAAAGAAAAAAATACTTAAAATTTTTCAAAAATTTCAATTTATTCAACGCTATAGACCATCGCCTTTTTTAAGCAAAAATAATTTTTGACTCTAAAATTGACATCAATGTACAATAATTTAATCCAGGTATGCTATTTTAGAGTCGTCCTTCCTATCACCCTCCCCCCCACACAAACACACCTTTTCTTATCATGTCAGAACATGATGCTGTTTTGGGGATTCGTTTTTCTGGTGTCAACAAAATTCTGTAGGCGAAAAATAAAAATTTTATTATCTGCACGAGCATTTCAAAAAATCAGCTTTTAATAAAGTGTTGCCACTGCATCTACAAAAGCTCTGATTAAAAAAAATAAGTCAATGACTGCAGCAAACAAAACCTATAAAAAAGGTCATTTTGAGCACCTAATTATATGAAATGAAATATAAATGAAATGTGATATTTTTTAAACAATATAGGCGAGACAAAGTTTTTTTTTGAATCGTTTGCAATAATAAAGTGACTCATTCAATGAAACAATTAAAATGAATAAAAATATAATTTAACTTGCACGAGCACGTAGTGCTTGGCCGTTAAAGAAATGATGCTCTGACATGATACATTGAAATATGCATAAGCAAATTTCATTTTAATCTTTTTTTATATTGTTATTTCTTTCTGATCAGAAAGAATAATCACAGAGAAGCAATAAAAATACCAACTAATACATCCTCATGTCCATATTTAAGATATAAATAAATTGCAACAAATTGAAGTATTATCTCATTCCAGAAGTAAATCATCAAAAAACGATATCATCAGGAAACACTATATTCTAATCAATCCGAAAATCCTCTCATAAAAGTATAACATCAAGATCCAAAAAGCAAATCTGAGGTCCGTGGATTGAACCTTTAAATCGAGGATGTCCGGTCATCCATCTCGAGTCAATAATAACATTCATCCGATGAATATAACCTGTGTTCCAATCAAATCTTTTCTGTAATGAAGTGGTCCAGCATTTAAGTACCTCCTACCCACGTAATTATGCTCCCCGAATAATTTGTTTAAGGGATGAAGAAATTCACACTATATAATCAAGCTGTCAAAAGAAAATTGGGGAGGCTCAGCAGTGCAATTTTATTTTATAGTGGATTTTCGAGCAGTTCGATTTTGCAGTCTCTTTAGTAGGATGAACTCGTTCCGGCTCTAATAAAGTTATCTAACAGATCTATTTTTAAATCATTTAATATGAATATAATTAAATTTGGTTAGAACTTGTGAAGATGCTTACTAAATGATAAAAATCATCAAAATCTGAATTTTAAATGACTAGTTTGAGGATCTTAGACTTGATTACATCAAAACCAGTTCTTTTCCACCTTTTATTAATTCCTACTGTTAGCTCACACCATAATATTATATATATATTGTTTACATTTTCAATCGTTAATAAATCGTTAAAAATAATTAATTAATAATTAAAATAATCAAAATTAATAAATCGTTAAAAATAATTGTTTAAATTTTCAATCGTTAATCTATTTTATCATCAAGTTCAAGTAATTTTTTTAAACTTATAGTGGATGACATTTGACGTTAATTCAGTTTTTTCCAATCTAAGTTCATCATTTTTTTATTTATTAATTAAAAACTAATTTTCTAGCCTTTATAGTAATTCTTTATATTAGATGCAGAAGTTAGGTCTGGATAGCCTGATTGGTAAGGCGTTGGATTCGCATTTGAAACTGGCCGCCAAGCTTTCCATGTCTGGGGTTATACCACTGGGGGAAGTGAGACAAAGGTAATCGTTGTTCGGGTGCTCAAGGGTCCATACCTTCATAAGCTACCGCACTCTTCCTTCCGTTGTAAAGTTTAACATGAGAATAACAATTGTAATTATTTATTAAAAATTAACTAAAATAAAAAATTTCCGAACTTCCTAAATTTTTCCTTATATCCAAAATAGGAATTGATTTTAAAAAATTGTTTTTTATATTACATGCTGTGTTTGTATGTTTATAGAAGAATAATCTATGTTATGATGTATGCTAATCAGTTACAAATTATATACATAAAAAATTTAAGTCAATTCCTACTGAATTCGACAATGAAATTTTTTTTAGTTTTTTTATTAAATAATTACAATTAATACTAAAAATTTATCATTAAATTATAGATTTCCATAGGAATTGAATTCGCATTCTTCATTTTCACGTGAAAAATTCTGAAATGCTTGCATTTTAACAATTGAGCAAATGTCTAATGAATTCAATTTTCATTACAAACTGCAAAAACTCTATTTTAAGTATTGAAAATTAATTACATTTAATTAAAGAATGATTATTTGAAATAACTGTTTTAATATCAAGTGTATTAACATCAAGACATATATACATAGGGAGAGTGTGAACTAATAGTGGAAACTGAAAAAGGTAACTATAATCTTGCATTCGTATAAAACAAATAATGTCAGATTTAATGATTTGGGACACTGTTTTCAATATAAAATGCTTAATAATTTATTTAATTAAAAATAATTTACACTAGCAAGTTTTAAATACGATTTATTGAAAATCCGTTTAAGAATTAATTCGATAAAATTCTAGGTATCTCATTGGTCAGGGCAATCTAGGTTTTCAATTCAGCGTATGTTGATCATTTTGAGTCAGTTGTTAATTATGGGTAAGCGTTTAAGGAATTTAAAAAGTATGATACATAAAACATTCTTCTAAAAATTATGAAAGGTGATAGATCCTAATGAGGCATTTTCCTTGTACAACCTTGTAAAAATCACCTTCCAAAGTTTCCTCGAAAACAGATTTGGACAAATCTGGCTCTTACGTTGAAAATTCCAATCAACTTATCAACCTTCCCATTTTTGGATATCGTTAGTCTTAGAAGACTGGGATTAGATTAATTAGTCCAAATGGAATTAATTAATCTGAAGGATTAGTAATAAAATTATTATGTGATGTTCTTTTAGCTTAGGATTTTTTCAATTTGATTTCTTATCAATTTTGAATATATATAATTTAGCAGGCTCTTGGCCCAAAAGAAGAAATTTTTAAATCTTCGCTTTCTTTCATCTAGTAGCCATATTATGTACAAGAAGCGATGGTGAAACTGACGACCGTTCACACCACGATACAAGAGCAATAAGAGAACTAAATTCTCCCTTCAATGATTTCTACAATGAGATTTTAATATAAATTTCTTTCACACGTGCCGAATTAAGATAGGAAAATTTGGGTTTAAAAAAAATGTGAAAAAATATTAAGGATTTTTATCCTTTCACTCGGTGCTCTCTGATTTCGGCAGCTTAACGAAGTTAGTGTCGGATTAATTTTTTAAAAAAAAGGTGGAATTGTATCAGGAAATAAGAGAATATATTAGAATGAAGTTAATATGAGCTAAATATTTTTATGGTGAAACATTTTTACTCTCTTGCATAGGAACTATACAAAGAGAAAGTTTTGTAATAATCAACAAGTAATATAAAAAACATTTTTTTAATCAATTCCTACTATGGCTAACAAAGAAAAATTTTATATTAGTTACTCTTATTAAATAGTTGCAATTAATATAAATATGGCAGAATCATAATATTAAGCGGCAAAACAAAAAATGAATTTCCTGGTAATTTCCATTCTCTTTTCTATATATAGTGTTCGAACTCACAACCCAAAGGATGTGAATTCGACACCATACCAACCAGACTATCCAGATATAAAATTAACAATTACTATAAATAGTTGATCAAAAAAATTATACTAGAGATGAATTTTCAACGCCAATTGAGGATTCTAAGCCAATTGTGACAATGCAAAATGCGTGATTTTCTTACACTAGTTGGGGAACGCAATATAGGTTAGAAGCGGCTTTCTGGCACAGAGGTAGCGCGTCTTCCTCGTGATCTGGGCTTCCCGGATTCGAGTCCCGGTTAGGTCATGGTTGTTCTTCTGTATTCTATCTATGAGCTTTGCAAATGCGCCCCCCCTGTAAAAAGGGGATGTGCAAGCGAATGTGATGAGTGTGTAGCTAAAGTCGTATTCATGCCCCCATTGATTGATTGATTGATTTCAGTTCTTGGGACTTATAGCTGCTTATCATGCCCCTAGTTTGTGCTACTACAAAAACAGGAAACGCTGGTAAGGCTTAAATCATTGACTATCTCAGCTAGCTAGTGCATGGCAAGTGCCATTAGTTACTACAACAACATGTATCCTTTTCTAATGTATATAATTGTGAATAATTTCAAATTAGAATTATTTTTTAACTAATACACTTTTCCGTCAGTTAAAAAAAAAAGAAAGAAAAGATGTTTTAATTTCCGAGTCACGTTTGCCTGGTTTTTTACATGCCTTTCGAACTGTAACTGTCTGCTTTCAATTTAACTAAACGTATAACAATCAAAAGTCTATTTACTTGCTGTTCTTGCGATTTTTCCCGTACTTTTACTTCCCAAACATCCTTTTCTTAACAAAACATCCTTTCCTTAAGCATTAAAGGATGTTGTGATTCCTTTCTTCGCGGTTTCTATGTGTCATTGGCCTTGGGATAGTGTTTTTTATTTGGTCAGGGAGAGACAATGTACCTTAAAATTCTTCTCTAAGATGAACATTTCTGACTATCTGTCTCGAACAATAAAAACATTCCGCTGAATTAAAAAGACTTCTTTCCCTGATTTTTACATAAATATATGCTCTGATTCAGCAATTTGGTTAGACTTTAGTCAGATTTTTGCGTCTGTGTATTAGATTGTAAAATTGCGTCTGTGATTAAGATTGTAAAAATTTTATAAACTAAACTTAATCTCATCTAATTTCGGACCATATTATATTTATAAAAGTATTTCAAACTTTTATTTTTACTGCGGCATTGTAAAATTTTACAATATTTATCATAAAAAGATTATAACTTTATATTGGCTATCATTAAAAGATTTAATGTTATATTGGTTATCAATAAAATATTTAATGTTATATTGGTTATCATAAAAATATTATAATTTTACATTGGTTATCATAAAAATATTATTATTTTACTTTAGTTATCATTAAAAGATTATAATTTTTTATAGGTTAAATGTTTTACTGATTATCATTAAAAGATTATAATTTCACATTAGTTATCATTAAAAGATTATAATTTCACATTAGTTATCATTAAAAGATTATAATTTTACATTAGATTATAATTTAAAAAATTATCTACAAACAAAAATGTAAAAGATAAATTTATGTTTTAAATGAAAAATGTCGTACGTTAATGGAGAAAGGACGGGAAGACATGCGAGAACAATACTTGTTGCACTAATGATTCTTTTTGTTATAGAAATATTTAATTATAAATAATAAAAAATGTAATAATTTAACAAGACAAATATTTGACGGCATATCTTATAATAATTTCACCCCCCCCTCCACCTTTCTGACGAAAAAAATCATTTTTTTTTAAAAAGTATAATAATAAAATAAATAAATAAAAATATTTTCGATTAAGCTACGATGTTTGCTTTATCGAAATTATCGAAACATTAAATGTCTATGTCATCTATAACAGACGTTTACCCGAAACTTGAAGTGAATTTTTGAGTTTAAAAAGAGTTATTTTTTAACTCCAATCAAAATGTTAACTACACAACAATTAATAAAATAATAAAAATTCAAGTGAAAATTTTTTATTCGTAAGTACATCAACTATCAGATATTTTATGTATGAAAAAAAAAGTAATAATATCATAATTATTGAAACTTCTTCAAATTTCCACTTACTACCTCTTTAAAATAGCAATTCTGAGAATTCAATCAGTTATTATATTTTTTATTAAATATAAAACGATTTCCTGTGAATTAAGGAATTTTAAATAGGTTATATTATGTCGCTTAATAAATCATGAGGCTATACAGACATTGAGGTCAAAGAATGATACACTTTAAGTAGAATTCGTCCGAAAATAATTTGGCATACGATTTAAAATGGACAATTCTTTAATTTGATAGAAATAGGAAAAGTTTGGATGGAGGGGGTTGAGAGTGCACCTAACTTTAGTAATCACTTCTAATTAATTATTTTTATTTTTGCAAATTATGCTACATAAAATCCCGATGATCAGAGCATTTCTCACAAAACTCTAGCAGAACTCTACATTAATTAACACAATTAGCAAAAAGGTTTCTTTAAAACTTGAAATCAAAAGGAGAAAAAAAAATTAAATATAATGAATCCGGACAGAAGACTTTTTCAAGGGTCACCCTCAGGCAGGGATCGAACCCAGGGATTTTTTCTGTGAGAGGTCTGACAATTCGTCAAAATATCGATCTCTCGTGATCCAAAAATACCAAGAAAAAGAAGTTTTCGAAATTAGTTTGTATCACAAAAATAAAAGAACAGCTTTTAAGTAAAAAGATTCCAGAGGAAGTTGAAATTACACAAAACGAAACCAAAACTCACAAACAAAATTTTAAAATTACTTATAATCTAAATAAAATTAAAGAGAAATTGAAAAATCCAGGAAAATGAGGTCTTGGAGATAACCAGTGCCACAGAAATACAAAAACTTAAAAATAAATTAAAACACAAAATGTTTATATCAAACATAACAAAACAACATAAACTCAAAACAAAACAAAATATACCCATATTAAAAACACACAGAAACAAGCAAAATAATTTCGCTAAAAGGTTTTTGGAATCTAATTAGAATTAAAGAGAAATGTTCAAACCCAATCAAATCACAGTCATTAAGAAAATCCAAATACTTAGGACTCCAAAAGGTCTAAAGATTTTCTAAACCGATCAGTAGCATTTTACCACGTCGAACCAATGTAAATTCCACAGCGTTTAAAACCATATGCTGCTCAGAAAAAATCATCTAATAAGTACATGCAGAGCCATAAATGCTTCACATTTTAATGCCACGTTCTTCACATACAAGACGAATGAAACAAAAAAAAGTACACACGCGCTCATGCATGCAAATAGTCATTTTTGTTTTAATGTTATAATTCACTGTACTGAATTTATTTCATTTAACCATTTGTTACTTAAATTAGACATTTATGTCTTTATTACAATTAATAACATGATGTGCCATACAACAGGCAATTTGTATTCATTTTGAATAGCAATTTCATCCAATTATAATACAATGATAACTGAATTAGTTTACACAATTATCATGTGAACATGATGTTTTGCTTAGGAGGTTTTAGTGTCGATTCGAGGTTTGGTAAAATTCGAAGACAATAAAATATTCGTTTTTTTAAGGCAAGAAATATTCGTTTTTTCATTGGTAGATAGCGAGTCACTTGACTAAAGACATTTGAGATTTCTTTTGAAAGTATTGTTTGAGATATTTAATTAAATTTATTATTAATTGTTTTTTGTTTGTGTTTCTATGAAATGACATTATCTTCCAGTTTGTTTACGACTTCTTACTTTTAAATAAATAATCTCGTTCTCAGAAGAAAATCGTTTGGTTTTTTACTATTCATTTGTTTATCTCTACCGTACATATTTAGAACTTTTTCCGCCATTTTTTCCAAATGCTCTGAAAAATATTTTACCGCAATTTGGCACCGTTATGATCGGTATTCCCCATTCCCACCCCTTTACAGGAAGAAGATATTATAATTCTAAACTCAACAAATGACAACTAAAGAATTTTTCTATATAATCCCAACCAAGGTTTTTGCTACACAAAATACATTGAAAACCATACGCTCAAACACTAAAGGAAGAATCGAATATAATTTGCTAAATAAATTCTCTCGAAAATATTGTAATCCTTTAATAACGATAGTTAAAAACGAGAAAAAAGAAATAAATAAACATTTCGGCGTTTTACGGCGTCCCCACACAAAACATAGCAACCTCACTGCCTTTACCTCTTCTAACCTTTGATCTCGATAGAGTTTTATGCACAGAAGACACATTTTTTCGCTGCCTTCAGCAGTAAAAAAGAAGAGGGAGAAAGTTCAGGTTAGTCCTCTCAATACATTGACCTTTATTTGACCTTGTTAGAATGAAGGTAGACCCCACTTTAAGCCTCATTTTGAACTTTGAAGGGTAGCCTTTGAACCAAGAGAAGGAAAATTTGTCCGACCAGTGGGGGAGAGCCTGCGAACGACCAGCATACGAAAGGGATCGGGATCGATTTTTGATGCAAATGCGGCTTTAATAAATGCTTAACCTCTTAATACTAGTCTTAGGCAGATGGGTTAACTCCTTTTTTGCACCAATATGCCAAAATGTTTTAGTATGCACGAATTGTAACTCATGTCATTATTTCGTAAGAATTTCATTTTTACGAAATAATGAGATGAGTTACAATTCGTGCATACTAAGGGAAAAATATTGTTTTGTTCAATTTCGTATTTTAATTTTCGCATTTATTTTCTTGCGAAATACTCGTATGTTGATTTTAACTTAAATATTTTTACGACTAATATTAGAAAATAATTGAAGAATAAACAAAAAAAATCGTAAATCTTTTTTTTTAACTAAAATAAATAATTTAGCACACTTTATACGTAAAGTATTTAATCTTGTGTTGAAAATTTTTTGTTTGGAAATTCCTTTTTCAGTATAGAAGATGTGTTTTAAAAACCAATTTTTTTTAAAAAAAAATATTCAAATTTTAAGAAATTGCGGATAAATATTATATGTGTATAAAATGAAGTTGAGCAATTTACGAACATCACAGATATATGTGAAATAACTGTGACTCGTACATCATTTGAAATCTAACTTTTCCTACATTATTTAAAATCTTAGAACACGGTATAGTGCCCTGTATTAAGACATCATACTTTATTTTCTCTCTCCTCCTTATAAAGGTATTCCGTTTGAAAATGGAGTGGCATTTTTTGATGCATATCTTCTGATTATGGGGTGAATTAATGGTACGTAAAACCCATATGATAAACGTAAATATGCATGTCATATAGGATCTAAAGCGACTTCATTAAAAATATTTAGAAATATTAATAAGATTTTTAAAAATAAACCTAAGTATTTTGTTGCAATTTCTTTATTCGTGAATTATTATGTCATGAGAAATTTTGTCCATTATTTTTTGAAAAAATATCCCCGAATAACAAAAGCAATACATCGTTTTGAATAATTGTACGATTATGCCACCACCACCTAGAATATATATTTCTTTGTAATCGGTCACCTCGGGGTCTTTTATTTCAATAAAGTTGCTAGCAAATGTAAAAGACCCAGAGAGATATAATGGTTCGTAAATATTCCATTTGGACAACTAATATTTTGAAATTACGCAAAATGACAATTAGTGACTTTTCGAATTCTTCCTAATTATTTATAAATAATTAAGATAAATAGGTAATAAAAATATAATCTTTTATAAATAAATTTTTAATTACATATCGGAATGTATTAACAATTAAAATTTCTAGCAAGTTGACTTTCACATAGTTTTAAGTGTATGCTCTAGAAAAATATTGGTCTATTTTAAACCAATTACAAATACGCTATTTTATTTTACAATGCTAATTATTTACATTTTATATTATCGAGCTTTTGTACATTTATCAGCATTGAATATCCCGACAAGCAGCAGCGTAGGTCCACAAGTAGGATAGATTTAAAAACTTTATTTTCCTGAGATGATAAAAAAAATATTCATGAATGATAAAAAATATTAAGATAATATCAATGCTCAATCAAATAGAATTCGTCATGATCTGACATCTCTTTCGTAAAATTTATTTAATTATTAAAATTTTTATAAAAGAGGATGTCTGGTTATATAATATTGCGCATAAAAATATACCCCATAGAATCTGGAGTCATAATAAAAAAATCAGCTCTTATAAAGATTTGTTAAGACAATAAAATTAAATAAAGATTAAAATGAAATCTGCTGTGTATATTTCAATGGATCATGTCAGAACACGATTTCCTGAACGGCCAAGCACCACGTGCTCATGCAAGTTAAATTATGTTTTAATTCGTTTTAATTGTTTCGTTGAATGAGTCACTTTAGTATTGCCAACGATCCAGAAAACTTTGTCTCGCATTCATTGTTTAAAAAAATATTTTTTCTATTTATTTCCTTTCATATAATCACGTGCTCAAAATGACATTTTTGTAGATTTTATTTGCTGCAGTTCTTAACTTATTTTTTTATAAAGAGCTTTTTGTAAATGCAATGACAACACGTTACTAAAAGTTCATTTTTTTAGATACTCGTGCAGATAATAAAAGTTTTATTTTTCGCCTACGGATTTTTGTTGATGCCAAAAACCACATCATGTTCTTATAGGATAAAAAAGCTATGAATCTAAAATAAATTATTAACATTCCAAAAAATATGTTAAAGTTAGAAGCTATATTGATCATTCTATTAAAAAAGAAGATTCATAATGTAGACCACCAGAAATTACCTAAATCCACCTCTCATTTCTGTATTGTAATAAATATTCCAAATATAAAGATTTCTAGCTGATAAATAATGAACATTTTTAAAGATAAAATAATAGCATAAGAATAATCAATGATATTAATAACTAATGCTTATATAAGTATTTATCAGTAAATATTTTGGATACTGATTAAATTCCAATTCTTCCTTAGTTGATTTCACGAAGAAAGTAATATTAATTGATGTTAAAGTTTGTGTTATCCAGAGCTTGATATCAAATCGAAGTATCAAAACCACGAATCGCAGAGTATATTAGACATAGAAATTTCAAACTTTTTACATTCACCAACTTTTTTCGAAAGGTAAAATATTTGATTATACTACATGTGTTTTAACCCCCCCCCGGAAATGGGGAAACCCTCAGAATTATAAATCTATTTTACGATACTATTTCATAAAAAGTGAAAAAAAAATGAATAATCGTTAGTTAAGTTTGATTGGGTTTGATTTGCATTTGTTTTGTAACTACTTATGAATTTTAAAGAAAATTATGGGGCAGGAATGCACAACCTATGGCCCGCGGCCCAAAATAGTCCCGCTAAGCCCTTGAAGTTGGCCCACAAATGTTATTAATAAAATAAGACTAATTTAAAAATGAAATGAGACTTTTTCAAATACACAGGATAAAAATTTGATACGAAAACGATTCTACATCAGAATAAATTTGCAGTTGCTCATCAAGTTTATTTACTTTTCATTAAACGGCTTTTCAGTTTGTTCCTGTCATGGCTACCTGCGAGTACGATTTTCGTATAGGAGAAGCCCACGGACATGAAAAATTTCCACGCATGAAAATGAAGATCAAAGAAATCTTACGTAAAGCATTTGTTGATCAGTTTTCAGATTTTGAAAAGTGCCAAACATATATTTTGATATATTTTCTTCTCCATTTTCTATTGATATAAATCTAGTGGATGAGAGTATGTAGTTAGCCTTAATTGATTTACAGAATTCTGATTTTTTCAAAAATCAATTCAAAGAAAAACCGATATAAGAATTTTATAAAGATTTACCAGAGGAATTTTTGTGCTTAAAGCAAAATACAGCTGCATGTGCAAGTTTCTTTGGCAACACTTACATTTGTAATCAAACTTTCTCCCTAATGCATTTAAATAAATCAAAAATAAGAAATAGAATAGCAGATGAGAACCTCTCTGCTGTTCTACGCATTGCCAAAACTAATACCATGTTCAACATAAAATTAATAACTTCAAATATTCAGTCCTTAAAATCTCCTCAATGTATCTAATTAATTTTTACTAATTTTGATTATTAATTTTTTTCTCAAAATTTAAATTGAGGATAATTTTCAAAAAGTTTTCCTTTTTTATTCTATTTCAAGTTTATCCCCTTTTTAGTATGAATCTTTTTTTTAGGTAAAATATTTTAATCATAGCTATAATGTTTGTGTTTTATTCATTTATTTATTGCATAATATATGCATGAGTAAAATAAGTAAAGTAATAATTATAATTCATGTATATTACCCCAAAAAATAGTGTTTTCCCATTTATAACATTTTTTAACATTCACGTGCTATTTTGGCCCTCGTCTTGATACCTTTTCATATTTTGGCCCTTCATCCTAAAAAGGTTGTGCATCCCTGTTATAGGGCGATAATTTTAGGGGATTAATATTATTTTATGCATCCTAATTGGTATTAGAAATGAAAAGTTAAAAGGGCCTTGGTTCAGATTTGTTTGTATTTACCTTTTATGAAACTCAACCCTCAGAACACATATTTAGACTCTCAAAGTGATATATGAAGTGCAACTGATCTTTAAAAAGGTTCAAACGTCACGAATTTCACGAAACACTTCTTCATACGTTTCCACTTTTCGTCTACTACAAGTTATATATCGTACCTTCTACAAGCAATACAACTCGAAAGAAACTATTGAAGGAGTGAAAAATAAATAAATAAATAAATGAAAAGATTCTATCAAATAGCGGGCATACAGAGACCGCTCTATTTCTCTGCACCGACATAAATTAAGGTCAGTGTATCGAAAGAATTGTTTGATAAATGGTCCCAAAGCCTAACCTTTCACCTGAAGTCAACTTCCGCTGTTGTCGATTGCACTCCGCCACTCGGGGAGTAAATGAAAGGGCGGGGAAGAAAAAAAAGGGGCGCTACTCTGGTTTGATCTGCGGATCGATCTTGAAAAATTATTCTCTCCCTTTTTCAGATGGACAGTTTTGTTTTTACTCCATTCCTGACGGGGTGACTGGGTGGAAAAATCAGAAGCCAACTGGGTGCCAGTAGGTTGGGGTTGTTGGAACAGCGCCGAGTTTGCTGTTCTTGAATACGTGTGAACAAATTGTGGACGCGGACGATTAAATTGAGTTTTTATTTTGTTGAAATAAAAATAAGGGAATATCAAACTAGAATATTGGTCTTAAAGTATAAGCTCACCGAATATTGAACATCGTTTCAAATAATTACAGACCCATAAGTAATTGCTGCTGAATATAGCAATTATTATCCATGGACATTATTATTTATAAAAAATACTATTTATGTTCTTCATTATCCTTCTTAGAAATTATTATAAAATTATTATAATGTTTTAAGCATTTATCTGCTGTTAAAATCAAAATTAAATACGAAGTATGTGCTTTTTTTATTCCTACTATTAGCTCATACTCTCCCTTTATATCTTGTACAAATTTTCAATCGTTAATAAAATACTGTTTATTCATCCAATCAAGTTCAAGTAATATTTTTAAAAGTTGTAGTAGATGACATCGAATGTTGATGCAGTTTGTCCAATATTAATTCATTAATTTTTAATTAATTGATTAAAAACTAACTTTCCCGCCAAAAATTTTCATTTCCCCTCCGCCAAATAAATAACGAATTCACTTTGTTTTTTCCCTACACTAATGAGGTTAGACTTAACATGTTTTCGGCCGATTATTTTAAACTATTCTGTTTATTTTCATAGAGTTTGATTCATTTAAATTTAAACAGTGTCATTTAATCAATTTTTCCGATTCATTTTGAAGTTCTTTCAAATTAAAATAATAATTTCAATTATAATAATACAAATTAAAATAATATAGAAAACTAGAAATTTGTAATCTGTATTGCGTATTCCAACTTACGTAAAAAAAGAGCACGCATTTTGCGTAGCACAATTGGTTTTCAATCTTCATTTGACATAGACAATTCATTGCTAGTATAATTTTTTGATCAATTATTTATAGTAATTGAAGTTGTTAGGCCGGGATAGTCTGGTTGGTATGGCGTTGGATTCCTATCCCTTGGGCTGCGAGTCCGAACACCATGCATGCAAAGGAAATTCGCTTTGTATTTTTCCGTTTAATATTGTGACTCTTTCATTTCTATGTATATTTATATTAATTGAATTTATTTAATAAAGAGCAGCTGAAATAAAAGAAATTGGTAACTTAAGTAGGAATTGATTTAAAAAATTGTTTTTCATATTACTTGTTTTAAATCTCTTCAATATATTTTAAAAGATTATATTAAAAATAATTTAACGACTTCCTAGCAAAGAAGTAGACCGTCATCCCCATCTTCTGGGTGTCCGGGATTCGGGTCCCGGTTCGGGCATGGTTGTTCTCCATCTATTCCATCTGCGAGTCGTGTGAATGTGGCCTCCTCCCCTCTGTAAAAAGGGGCTGTGCAAGCGAATGTGATGCGTTAGTAGCTAAGATGTACTCAAAATTAATTGTTAAATAATATCTAAATCGTTTAAATATTATATATATAAATAAAAAATAGATAAATAAAATATATAAATTAAAAAGAATATATATAAATTGCAAGAATATATAACTAAAAAAAATTGTGAACTCTAGAAAATACGAAAAATAATTGAAAATAGATTAGAGAATTTCTTCTTTCCCAACACGAAACGTCAAGTTATATAAAATAATAATAAAGTAAAGTGAATTGGTTTCAGCAATATTCCGAATTGCAGGCGTTTGATGATTGGCACATATTTTTAAGCTTTAAAAATGCGATGTGACAAACTATTTGAAGTTTGAATTGAAACGAAGAATGATCAGAAAATAAAATTCTAATTTATTTACGCATTTATAATATTTGTATTCTTATTTTTTTAAAACAACAACAACAAAATATTGTTGAAAATAAGTAATTATGGCAAAAAAAATCTTTATAAATTGCAAGTTGAAGCTAGGAAATGATGCTTTTACATTATTTTCATTCTTACAACTTTCCTATATAGATGAAACACAAATAATCCATTCATAAAAAAAATAAACTTAACCCATCGTTTTATTACGTAATCATTGTAGTTTTTTTAAAATTAAATTTATGAAACTTTTTTTTTATTGGTAGAACATATACATTGTTATGTTAGGTGCCTCCCTCCATACCCCCTCTGTTATTCTAAATAAGTTTTTACCCGCGACTTCGTACGTTTGGAAAAGTACACAACTAATCTAAAAACAATTTATTTACAGTGCGTACCTGAAGTTAAAAAAACAATCAAATCAAGACCGTACAGTATTATATACATAATTTTTAAACTTTTAATTAAAATAAAAACACAGTTGTCAACAATTAAAACACACTGTACAAGCGTGGATTTTCAATTCCAGTTGGGTCAATGCAAAGGCGTGAAATTTCTAGGTCGGTTGAGTTAACGCAATACAGATTTCCTTTATTCTGTTTTATTTTAATTCAAAAGTACTTCGAAATGAATCCGAAAAATGGATTAATTAACAATGTTTAATTTTAAATGCATCAAATACTATGAAAATGAACAGAATCGTTTGAAATAATTTGTTGAAACCACGTTTAGCCTAACCTCATTAGCGTGGGAAAAAACAAACTGAAGTCTTTCTCATTTGACTGTTGGGAAATGAAGATATTTGATAAGAAAGTTAAAAAAAAAGTGTCGTTTTTACTATTTTATTCGCAATTTTTCCGTTTTTTCTCGTTAAAAGAACCTTCCTCGTGTCGTACTGAAAACATTAAAACAAAAATTAGTCAAATTGGCCAATACATTCTTGAGTTTTGCGCTTAGCAACACATTTGGCTCATTTTTATTTATATAGATGCAGAAAAATCACCTCACAGCATACTTGAGAAGGTTCCTAAACATTAAAATTTAAATTATTTTTAACACTTTCACGTCTTTCTCTTTCACCATTAGTACATATTTACGAACACAATAGTTTGAGATGAGGTTGGGCGTACATATCGGTATTCCATTTTTTTCTCCCTCTAATTCCAACAAATACAAGAAGACTTTATTTACATACATTATGATCGAAGATCAAACATTCCGGCATTGATACGCTTTAGAAATTTCAAATGTGGTGTACTGACAACCGTTATTCTGGCCACCTGAAATTGATTTAAAACAAAACCAGTGGGAGTAGTCTCCCCTAAAACTTTCTCGCATACAGTAATAAATTTGTCATGCCAGAGGAAGTTTATATAGCATTGGAGTGCAATCGTTACGAAATATTAACTTTTGGTGTGAATTTAGAATTTTAAATCATTCTATCGTTTTATCCTTGGTGAGTTATTTGGCAATTTATCCCATGTATGCGCTAATAATATCCAACATACATTAGCCGGCGGTCTGGCACAGAGGTAGCGCGTCTTGCTCGTGTTCTGGACGTCCCGAATTCGAGTCCCGGGTAGGTCATGGTTGTCCTTCTGTGTTCTATCTGTGAAGCACGTGAATGTACCCCCCCTCCCAGTGAAAAGGGGGCTGTGCAAGCGAATGCATGTGATGAGTTTGTGGCTAAAATCGTACTCTTGGCCCTAGTTGGCGTTACTTCAAACAAGAGAAGCTTATTTCTGCATAAATAGGCTGATGCATCGGCGGACTTGTCCATGGTAAGTGTCATTAGTAACAACAACACTTACACACACACAATTTATTTCAGACATTTTTTTCAACCAATTGAAACAAAAATTTGACACAAAACTGCACTTGTAATAAATTCCTATATTTAATCTGATGATTTAAGTTAATACGTTTTTAAATTATCGCGTTTACGTATTTCTGAAATTGGAGACGAACAGACAGTCAATCAATAGCTAGATTTGGCTCAAAATTTGGCAGGTGTCTATACAAACAATGTTGAAGCTCTGTTCGTTTTGTAATTATCATGTTAACTTATATTTGACTAGTCGGGTAGATGGACTTCCTCTGAACATATTTTATATAAAATTTGATACTAATATGCAAATGTGATGTAAAGACCGAACACCAAATTTCAACCGTCTAGCTCACATCTTTTTTGAGTTATCTGTATCATAGACAGACGGATATTTTCCATACAGATGTTTTTTGAACTCAAAGAGTTGTAAAATGTTATGATCCGACAAAAACTCCAGTTTGAATTGACGACTACTGTATTTTCCCTATGCTACGTATAGGAGAAATTAAAAAATGTGTTGAAATTATCCAATCTGAAGTCAGACTCATAATAAGACATCAGTCCGACAAATAAAGTTAAGCAAGTTAACCTTTTTTTCCCATTTTGTTGCAGAACTTGTTAGCGTTCAAATAATCTCCAACCAAAAGGTTTTTGAACTTTAACTAAAAATGTAAATTAAAAGTTTTTACATATTTTTTACATTTGCCATCAAAGAAGTTTCAGAAAGCATCAAAAATATTCCACTGTATATGAGACGTCTCAAGTTGTGCTTGACTCTTTGTTTGCTTGACCAGTTTTGCATTTAAATTACTCTGCACTGTGCATGACAGCAATGATGGATTTTCTTAAACAAAAGGTTATTTAAGACTTTATTAACATTTTAATGTAGCACGAAGGAAGGGAAGAACCCGTTCTTTTGGTCTCGGGTGTAAATGTTTTCTAAAAGCTGATTCATAATCAAAATATGATATGGAAATTATAATATGGAAAAATAAGTAAGAATTATTTCTAAGAATTGTTTATTTGTTTATTACTGAAATAAAAAAAACAGAAATAAAAATTTAATCTTACATTGCTGTTAAAATTAATAAGTTTATAAGAAATATACAAAATTTTGTTGTATAATATACTGCATAAGATTCAGAATATTACATATTGTACAGAATTATAATTTATAATTTTCATTATACAGTACGATTTCCCTTTAATATAACTTTTGACTATATGACTGGCAAATGCATATCTTAATATAATATTTTTGGCATTAAATCATACCAAACTAACAATAGTATATATAAAATGGTGCAAAAATATAGAAATCCGTTAAACAAGGTCCAAAAATTACTAGTAAAGTCGCCCAGAAGGACCTTCTAAAAACGCAATTACGATTAATATGATACAAATATACCAATTTCTGCACGATACAAAATATACTACTATCTTGCTGAAACACCGTTCTCTGGCATCCCTTTTTTTCGATAAATCTGGAATAATTGTCTATTTGTTGGAGATATGAATGAATTAATAGCTTCCAAATCAGAAATTTAACAGCAATTAAGAAGTTCCTCATACGGAGAAAAGGAATTAAACTTTACAAAAATGGTAAACTTCTTGGGATATAATAAACCCAATGGTATGCCAGACAAGCATTTTTGGTCGATATCCGTAAAGGATCTCGTTTTTGATCATTTTAATACGTCTGGGAAAAGTACTTGAAATTATCTCTATGCCTAACAATTGAAACGAAGAATAATGCATGCATTGAAACCAAGCATGCGTTATTCTTTGAAAGAAAAAAGTTCTGAGGAAATATTGTAAAAATTGCCATGAAGAATCTATTAACGACGCAATGAGTAGAAAATTTCATAGCTTTTTGTTGTTGATTTGTTTGTATGTGCTTCAGAGAATTGCTTACAATATTGAGTCACTCCATAAAAATTACTTGTTGTGTGCCCTCTACAACTAACATTTTATATATGGCTTTTATATGTCATATTTATTAGTTAGGTATAATATTTTTTTTTAAAAAAAAGAGATTTCAGAATATTATTTTAAAAAAATGGAAGAGAATTCAAGTTTAGTTTGGTTTTCGTCTTATTAGCATTTTAATCTTCAGCATTCCACTAGTATTCTGAGACGATTTGGATTCAAGCATATTTTAACCCTTTGGGGTCCGATGTCGAGTGTGACTCGACATTCAAGACTGTGCAGCATTTTGACGTCCTATTTATTTATTTATTTATTTTTCAAATTTAATTGTTAAAAACGCCTGCATAATGGTTAAGAGATGTAGAATAATTTTTCAAAGAAATTCGACTTGAAAGAATTATATGTATTTATTTTTCATAGCAATAAACAAGTCTTTGTATCAGGTGAATAATTTTGTATCCAATTATTTTTCGGACTGCAAAAGGTTAAGCATAAAAAATATCAAATTCAATTTTTTAAAAATAATTATTGAGACTTTTGTTGAATGAAAGAAAAATTTACAAAAAATAATCTCTGCGAATTTTAGTTGCTAATCAGAGTAACTGCATAGCTGTTTAAGGAATTTAACCGGCAAAATATTATAAACATCTAATTAGTTTCGGATGTAAAAAATCGATTAAATATTAATATTATTTTCTGATTTTTTAAACAAATAAATGTTATATATCTTAATAAATTGTAGGTAACTGTTTTCTTAAAATTTCCATAATTTGTTCCTTTTAAATGTTTTCATACAGCATGATACTGAAAAAGAAATAGATTTGAATCAGGAAAAAATCGAATAATCAAATTTAAATCGGAAAAAAAGCCATATTTCTAAATGCAACGAACAATTAAATCTAGTCTTATTAAATGAAAACTATAATCTAATTTTAGGTCTAAGAACTTATTTTGGAAATAAAAGGAAAAAAAACTTTTTTTAAAGAGATGAACAAGTTAGTTGATGCAGGCAGTTTATAGCGTAACGCTTGATTACTGACGAACATTTGGCTTTATAGAGAAGTGAGATTCAAGAAAATAATAATTTCTCTATACAATAATTATTTCTTAAGTATCTTTACTGTACGAAAACCAAGACATTTGAGAAGCGAAACATCGTATTTCCAGATCTGGAGTCGCAAGCTTTCGAACAGAAAAAAAACGTAAATGCCTTCCCTTTCGATGTTGTTGTTACTTATGGCCCTTGCCTATGGACAAGACCCCCGCTGATACAGCAGCAGATTTAAGCCGAAAGGAGCGTCTCTTGTTTTTGAAGTAGCGCCAACTAGGACCAAGAGTACAACTTAGCTACACACACTCCACACTCGCTTGCACAGCCCCTTTTTACAGGGGAGGCACAGTCACACATTTCACATATAGCACACAGAAGAAAAACCATGCTCAAACCAGGTCTAGAACCTGGGACTCCCAGAACTCGAGGAAGACACGCTACCTATGTGCCAAAAAGCCTTCTTCCCTATCCATAGATAAACTTATAGGAAATTCATAATTCATGGATATATTCTGTAAATGGCAGACTTAATATTATACTAAATTAAAGTGTTATTTCTATTTTATTAACTTTTCTGCAAAATAAAAAAATGAAAAGTATTTTTAAGATTTAATTAAAGAATTTTTGTTGATTTTTTTTCATATTTCATTTTTCAAATGTAAAGTTTCTTTTTCTATTTAAAGTATAATTGAAAGTTGGAATCAGAAATTTTATATTTTATTTAATGGATTTTATTACAGATGATTACTGCTTCCAAGAATATTTAGTAAATAATATGATTTTTTCAACCCCATAATTGTCATCAGTTGTTTACCAAGAATGAAGGCATAGTATTTTTTAAGCTCTTTAAGATATTTTTCTTCAAAAAGTGAGGTAAATGCACTAATATTTTAATCACTTGCCACCCTCTAAAACTGGCGACTGGGGCAATTCTTCTTGCTTCTCGGTCGCTAAGCTGATCGCAAAAAAGACGAAACGAATATATGTGATTTTTGGTGAGAGATAATTTAATGTTAACTGCTTTTCAATTTGTAATGTCTTTCATTCAAGAGATAATGCAGGCGGGTTTAATATTTCAACAATTTATCAAGTATTTTAACAATAATTAAAATGTTATTACAATCTGTATCTTTTTATTTTTTAATTTAACAAAGATTTTTTTTAATTTAACAACGATTTTTTTAAAAATTGAGCAACGATTTTTTTTAAATTTAGTAACAATATTTTTATTTTTTTTAATGTGCACTAATTTTCTTTCGCGATTTTTAAATTAACAGCGACTTTTTTTTATTTCACTACGATTTTTTTTTTCCAATTTAACAGCATTTTTTTATTTCACAACGTTTTTTTTTTTTCCAATTTGACAGCATTTTTTTTATTTCATAACGTTTTTTTTTTCAATTTAACAACATTTTTTAAAAAATGTAACAACAATTTTCTAACTTTGAAGTCACAGTATAAACCTTTGGAGCTGTTGTTTATTAATACTTAAAGCAAATCGTTGACGAAATCAAGTTTTTGAATTTCTTTAACAGTCGATATCTATAGTTTGGTGAAGTGTATGTCATTTCATTTTATGGAAGTCAAATCTGTTATTGTTTTTAAGTATACGAATTTTGGCTTATTCTGTTTAAACATTGCTTAATTTTTATTTTTATTTTTATTTTATTTATTTATTTTTTTGTTAGAATCAATAATCGTAGCATAATCTTTTTATAAATAAAACAATTTGCGATTTCATGTAGTATTTAGCAATAATTCAGGAAGCCGCCAAAAGTAAGACATTATTTAAATTTTAGGACATAAAAAAATATTTCTTTAACTGGCGATGGATGTAACATTTTCATATATTAAGTCGTTGTTCTGTTTGCCCATCCGTGTGAAAGTAACTTTATTAATTAATACTTCTATAAGCAATTCAGAGAAAAAAAACGGAAGCAAAATAACAGGTTACTAATTAAATGTCAGAAGTCGGTCGACAGTATGCATACTGAATCCATTTTTTTCCCCTACGAGTTCCGATTTCTTAAAACCCTGCTCATTATTTCGTTGTAATTATAGAAATTATTGGCAGCATATCGCTTAATAATACTAACTATGGGAAAATAACAGGGGTCAGACGAAAGGGAATCCCCGACTTGTCCAAACATGTGTATTAAAGCAATTTTCCAAAGCAGAAGGTCTTCAAACAGGATTATAATTCTTCGAAAATTGCACGCTTTTCCATGCTAAGAACCCGCATGCTTTCCACCAACCTGTGAAGAGGGGAGGTTGGACTTAATAATGTCTTAGAAAACACCTCTAAGTGGTTCCTCGGGGCTGTAAAAAACTGTCTTTATGTTGGAAAAACGTCCAAATTTCGTTAATTTTTTTTTCCTACTTTTTTTAGTGGAGGGAAAAGCTGCACTTGAGCTTGGAATAAAAGAAAATAGATTTAAGCACTGAAAAGCACAGAAGAATGGGGACTGGATGAGAAAAAAAAATGTGGAAGAACCTAGGTAGAGTTGAAGGAGTGAGGGTCAACGAACGGAGGTAAAGGTCAACATTAAATCTTTTAACCTCCCCGTCCTTACCCCCTTTCAATTTAACGCAGTTTTAAATGAAACGCTTTAATATTTTTTTTCCTTTTAATTCTCGTGGTTAGAAGTTATGATAATATTGAATATATTTGAAATGCTGCACAAATTTATCAGAATTTTAAATATATTTTCATCTCATTTTATTCAGAGATTAAAATCTATATAAAAAAATTCCTGAAATTTCAAGTTAGTTATCAGGGATAAAGTATTTTCTTTCTACGATATTTTTGTGTATTATTTTATCGAAATAAGGAATTTTGGAAATAAAAATATCAGATGCATAAAATTTTTCTAAAATTATTTATTTATTAAAGAATGCTTTAAAAATATTTCAAAATTTTGGAAATATTGGTAAGTAATTAAATCGCTTATTTCTTTTTAGGATTGTTACTGTTATTTGTTATATACTTTAAATTAAGAAAATCATTGTTATTTTGTTTTTGTCATGTTTTTCTTTAAAAAAGAACAATAATATGAGTTAAATTGGTATAAAAATCACTTCACAAACACATCTGCTTACATAAACTTAGCAAATGTTGACAATATTTTGTGAAAAAAATTTTATTAACATCTTTATGTATTTATTATATGTGTGTGTGTTTTCACCTTGTTTGATTAGAATAGCGACGCTATTATTCGGCTTTTGGCTCGAAAGTCGAAAAGGAACACAGCTGCCATAAGAAATGTTTTCTCAAGTATTCACTTAGCATGAAGAATTTAAAACTATTTTTAAAAAAAGGTTTCAAAAATTTGAAAATTTTCAAAGCTTACATAACACCATAGCCTTTTCGATCTAATTCTAGTAATATTGGACTATATATATATATAATTAATTTATAAAAAAATTAAAAAGTAAAGAAAAATTATGACAATTAATTAACTGTATTAACAGACTTATTTTTTAAAATGTTAATGGAAAAATATTATTCTAATGTAAGCAAAAAATGCTAAATAATTTTTTAAGATTTTACATAACTATACAAGAAAATTATTTTAAAAAAACTATTATGATATACGAATAAGTATAGCTAAATATGAAACAAAAAGTTTAAACAAATATTTCATTCGTTAAAAGCTCGATAAAACATTGAAACAAAATTTGAAACGGATTAAATTTATTTTATACCTATCTAATTAGTACAAATGGATGCAATTAAAATTCATCTTGATAGTTCATTACACATTCTGAAGAAATATATATTTGAATTTTAATAATATATAATGTTATCAAAAACACTTAGGAAAGACATAAAGAAAAGCAATTACTTTTATGTAATGATTTGCATAATATTTAAATGCTACAAACATCAATATGGCGTCAATTGATTGATTGATTTCAGTTCTTGGGATTTATAGCTGCTATGGCCTTTGTCCCCATAGCATCCAAAGGAATATGGCGTCAAAAGAGCTAAAACAAATGCTATGCGATGCGTACAATAATATTAATTGAAACTTGAAATCGATTAAGTAATAATTTATTATTAAAATAGTGTAATTCTTACTACAAGTTGCAATTTAATTTTTAAATTTAAATTAGAAGAAATTAAACAAATTTTTTTTAAAATTGCCATATATCATTTTATTTAAGCGAATTTGTAAATTTTTCAGAGGATCAAATTATACCATTCATTATAAAATATAACAATTCAACGTTACTCAAAAAATATCGTCTGATTTCTATTTGTTAATGTTTATCACATAAAATATCCTCTTTCGTCTGAAATTTCTGTTGTTTTTCCAGTTACCGCACAGTTTTAATTATTCTTATAAAAATATCATGAAATTCTTAATAAGATACCCTTAAGAATTCGCTTGGTAATAATTTTATTTTAAAAATTAAATAATTTCATGAAAAGATAAACAAAATAATCATGAATATATTTCGGAGGACTTACTCCGCTATTTAAAACGCTTGAAAGAGCAATGTTGAAGTTTGCTATTATTTTGTTTTCTTTCCAAGTTTTCCCAACTTTCAATATAAAACCATGATATAGTAATAATTCCCGAAAATTCGACTTTGCAAGAAGAAGAAGGTTTAAATTCTCCTTAATTAAGTGTTTTATTTGTTTTAAGAACAAATGAGGATGTACATTAAATTTAATGTACTTAAAACTATTCAGGCGAATTGACGGTTAAATAAATAAGAAATTTCTAAAATTCCTAAAATTCCGAAGTACCCCGAAGGTAATTTTTTCTTCTGTTAATACTCGAATTGTTTATCGAATTCTTATTGTTTTTATTCTTTCTTTTCTAACATGATCCTTCATTCGGAAGTCAGTTCTTAGCGCGATTAAATATTTGTTTAGCCGCGGCGGATCTTAATTTTAAATAAATGCAAATGTTTGATTTTGCAGCATCTTCATTTTCTTAAGCCTGATTACGCAAATAATCTAATAAAGCTAACGGAAATTCAATGGAATGATTTCAACAACAGAACAGTGCAAAATCTTTCCCGCCAGAAGAAAAAAAAAAAAGAACGAACCTCAGTAGATTCAAATTAGAAAACAAAGCTGAAATTCGTCATTGCTTGAATAGGGGAGGAGGTGAGAATAAAAATAAAATGCCGCCCCCTTTCAATGGAGTTTCGGAAAGTGGGAAAAGACAAACAAAACCCAGTGGAAACAATGCAAAGGGGCAGGAATTTTGTCATGCTCTAACAAAGCATTCATTACTCATAACTCCAGATAAGAAGACCCACTTTTGGTTGGTTGCATCAAAATTAAAATTCCACTTTCATTTGGCGGCGAAGACAAAGGTTACGGGGGCCTCTCTTTATCGAGTAACATTTACGCGAAATGCTGGTGTTCTTACTGATAAATTTTATCGCTCCATACGGATAACGCTCTTTTTTAAAGGAGTCCCGCCATTGTGTAATGGCAGAAACCTCAACTCTTTTAACACTTCAACTCAATCAACGTGAGAATTTCGGCGTTATAAAGACACGAGCGATTAAAACAAAAGCGCAATTTTATCGAAAAGCCTTTGGTTGCGGCAGCAGAGCATCCACTGTGAACCGCTGCCAGCCATTGTTTCGCACTCGAGTTGGTCGCCATATTGGAAAATACGAACGATAAGCGGAACAGTTACAGTCGCAGTGAAGAAGCGGCGGAAAAGAATTTATCGCGCCTTTATCGGATGGATTATAATGGCCGAGCACTTACATTTTTCGCACCGATTATCGACTCTTCCACGATTAATCATTGAAAAGCTTTCATCTTTAACGTTTTAGGTGATTAGGCAAGTTGCGAGAGCCCCCCGAAAACGTTTGATAGATGAATCGGGATGTAAATTATTTTTCGACCCGATTTCAGTTAAAATGGCTTCATCGATTCCAAGTTCCTCATTCGAAAATGAATTTACATGGGTAACTAGAGACGGAAACTTTCAGCTTTTACCTCATATAAATGGGCAGAAATGCTTCAAGAAATTAACATCGATTTTTAGAAACCTTCTATTTTCAGAATATATAATTTTTAATCAAAATACCATGATAAACCTTTATCTAATGTTTTAAGTGAACCCTCTTCCATCGTTAAAGGTTTCTGTACAATTTTTCTAATGAGATCATTTGTGTCTGAAAGTATGCAATAAAATTCATCTATGCCTTTTAACAGTGTAAATGTTATGTTGGTTACTATTATTTCTTCATCTTATCTTATTTTGAATCTTCACTTATTTTGTTTTAATATTTTTATAGTTGGACAAAAGTTAGATAACCAAAATCCATTGTGTCTTACATTGAAGAATCTCTCTTTCTTTCTGCTTCTAGTCACAAAAATGTTGTTTTGTCATTTTGTTTTAATCCCCGCCAATTTCAAAATCACCTTTCAGCAAATCTCCTTTTTTCCAAACAATCAATATAGACGTTAACCCTTTACCGCATATGGGCATATTGCAGTTTTGATTCAATTTCATTTCCAAATTAAGTACTATAAAACAATTCAAACTATTTTAATCCATCAAATATATATTTAGCAATAATAAAACTCCAAAAAAAGTCTATGATTTTTTGGCATTTCGAAATAACCTCACTTTTGTGCAAGTGGGTGAAAAAGCAGAATTGAAATGCGAGTGATTCATTTTCAAAAAACAATAACAAAATAAAAAGTAAGCACTTTTTGACAAAAAAATATATATTTTCATGCAGTCGATATACTCATCTTTCTCAATGGGTAATAGTTTTTCCGCTTTTCATCTGTTTTCTATACTATATACGGGCCCATATATGGTTCCATAAAAAAGCAAGTTATAAAACTGTCATTATTTTTCTTTTAATATGTCTTATTGATAATTAAATAAAGCCATTTCCACTGTGAAACAATTTTTTCCCAACGTTTTGTTGATTCATTCAGTAAAAGGTTTAATTAGGTGGATTCATTTAGATAAATATTGTATGTCTTTATATAGTCCTGAATTATTTAATAATTACTAAACTAATAACAATTTAATAATAACTAAAATTAAAAAGATTCTTCGTTATATAAAGTGAAGAATAAAGTTCTCTTTGTTCTTTTTCCTTTCATATCTAATTGAATTGCAAAAGTGACTAGGCACAGTTGGCTATCGTTGACTCAGATCTCTACCTATGATTTGAGAACGTGACTAAGAAAAAAATTTATGCTTGGTTGCACTTGCTATAGAGAGGATAAATCCTAATGTGATCAGGTTAAAGTTATCATTCAGTCTATATTATTCGAAATCATCTGGTCCCGAGCCGACTTATTCAAATATGTACAAAAATGTACATTTAATCTGATTTTTTTCGCCGTTTAATGCTATTAGTTATGCTAAGTAAAGAATTGACCGATCCATCCTTTTCAACCAGCTTTAATAATTGGAAGAGAAAAATTGACCGTGAAATTTCTTATTCCACACACATTTTTATTCTCTTAACTGGACTAAAATAGTTTGGCTCGGAATAAAATACTACACAGGCTTTCAATGTTAGATTGTAATCTGACATTGTTATTTCCGACTGAATTACGAGAATGAAATGAATTTTTGAAAAAGTAGATTTGAGTGTTAAAAACAAAACTGAATCGAAATTTTCAACACATACGAAAGTTAACCTAACATGAGTCAACGCAATGCTAAGATGCAGATGTAAATTTCACTGCTTCTTTGTCGTACAATTTTGCACAATCATCAGCTTTTTGTGAAAATTTGTAATGAAAGTTGTCTACACGAAGTAATAGCTTAAACCTTTCTCATAAGTTTAATTAAATTTTTATCAATAATCAGCACAACATAATTAGAAGTAACAAAGTTGAAATTGATGGGACTGTTCAAATTTTTTTTTTAATTTTACTTCCCAAGAAAATTAAATTATCAAAATATTTTATTGAATCCTTAGTTTTCGATTCTTTTAATATCTTAAAGCTATGACTGCGGCAGCAACTTAAAAAAAACATGTGGGTAAATTTTTTAATATTGTATATTATATTTTATTAAACTCTTATAACAACCTTATATACCTTATATAACCTTAACCAACCTTTAATACTTTTTGAAACATTATTTTTTAAGATGCTTTACAAATTACAATACTGGTAGAAACTATACCAAAAACTACAGAAAAATTATGTCTGTAATAAGATATGATTATTACGACTGCGAATATTTAAAAAAACATGCTACTATTTCATACTGTCAAATCAAAAGTTTCCAAAAATTGAGTTGTGTCAACTATTAAATCTAAGAAAAACTAAACTTCAATGAGATGGTCGATCGTTTTACAATTTGGAGTTTCAGGCCTTTAAAAATGTATCTTACTGTATATTCAATAAAAGGCATAATTTAAAAACATTAATTTAATACATATTAGAACTTTCTACCAAGCAGAAAAAAAGTCAATGTGACAAAAGTCGGCATATGGATCTTCTAAGAAAAATAAATTATACTCCTGACACAAATGATTCTTAAATATACAACAGGATAAATAAATTTAGTATGCTAAATAGTCAATAAAATGAACTATTTAAAAGTATTATTTCAATACAAATTTAGAGTACTCAACTAAGCAGAAATACACAATAATAAAAGTAATAAAAATAATCATTCATTTTCTAACAACAATCAATTATTTCCTCAATCAAACGATTCTTGAAATAAAAAAAATGCCTCAGAAAATGGAATCCATTCATGAAACTTCCAGAAAAAAAAATTTGATGCTGTTGCGTGTTATGAATCACGGTGCAATTAATTAGATGCAATATGATACAAACAGTTATTAATCATTTCACTATGACGTCATAGAAAATGATTGAAACTTTTAGATACATTGTTTTAGCGTGGATCTCTTTTCATGAATTTGACACTTTTATTCTAAAGAAAGTTATGTTTCTCGTTTTAAAATGGACTCGAACACTCATTAGAAAAATCATCTTTCTTGATATCTATAAAAGATTTCCCAAAGCCATAAAAGAAAAACTAGATACCCTTTCAAAAAAAAAACCCTAAAATTTGTTTGATGAATAACTTTGAATGTTAAAAGTGTCAAACTTGTAGAAATATAATTCTTCACAAACACAAATTACCCATTACGTATTGATGAAAAAATGTCATTGTATTTTGTAAATCGAGCTGTAATAACAATAATTACATTTACATTTTATTTATTAACAATTGTCCTTTGAGTTCTTGGATTATTTATATTGAAGGAGAAAACTTTGTTGGGATTCAAAATAGAGAAAAGAAAAGGTTAAAATTTTATTTTGATTAGAATAATTACAACGAAACATTGCAATTCTAACTGAAAACATTTATAAAATAGACTTTTCGGATATATAAAATCACTTTTGAATAGTATAATATTTGTTTTTTATAGAAAGAAATTGAGGTAAAAGTGTGGTTTAAGTGGCGCTTTTTTATGGCGCCAATGTTACCAATAAAGATGGCGGACAAAAAAAAAACACTTCTGAGAAATAGTTACTACTTTCTGCATCAAAACGATATATATTTTTTATTCTAATATGATATTTTTTTCTATCTGTATCAGATTTTTATTTAAAATATGTTAACCGTTGAGATCACTATCGCTTTTGGAAAAATTTTGAGTATGCAATGCCTTGGGGCATCTGAAGAAGGCACCAAGTAGAATCTTTTTAATTAAAAAAAACATTCTATGGCATTGCTAGCACATTGGACATAAGGATTGTGTGGATAACAGAAACAGTACATACAAACAAACCTCCTTTCCTAATTTAATCAACTCACAATATATATATTACTCACCCGTCATCCATTCTGAAGGTTTAAAATATTTCTTACTATCCCATCCCCCAAACATCAATTCTTGCAAAATTACCGATATTAAAAATTACCAAGGGTAACATCAGAGTTCAAAAAGATTTGCGAGACCTGCAAGGAATTCCACTGAAGATTTTTAAAGAAAGAATTCTGACGATTTTTTTTAAGCCCAAACCAAGTGTCAAAGATTGCAAAAGAAATATTTTCTGATCGTATTCATATAAAAAATAATTAAAATTTTTTATAAATATTTTATTATTTTTAATTTAACAGTTTTCATAAAATAGTTGTTCATGTACAACTCAACCATTGCAAAAAGTAGTAAACAAAACCTCATTAGGTTTACTGCAAGATCGTTTCGTTGGGTTGCCATATTGGCGACAAACTCGGAGGGCACACTACACTTCATTTCAACCGAAATGGTAATTAGACTCCAAACAAAACAGAAGAAAAAACTATTCAAAATTCGGACTTTGCAAACTTATTCAAAGAATACAAATTATTCAAAGTGACATGAGTTTAGAATTACTGTTTTATAAAGATAGTCAGATAAATATGGCTTTTCCATTAATTACTTTTGGGTTAACTTTTAATTTCCTGTATTCATGTTTTTAAATATTTCAATATTTTTTTGAAAAAAAAAATCTATAAATTTTTAATTAGAAAGAAGTTTGATTTGCTATCAGGGATTTGTTCACTTTTACAATATATAAAAAATTACAGCATTCCGAAAAGAATTTAAAGGAACATTCAAAATAAATTAAAAAAATTACTAAGAATAATAATAAAAAAAAATGAAATGTTAAATTTTTAGAAAAAAGTAACAACCCTTAAACTTTTATTAAGACGGTTAAATTTTTTAATACATAAAACAAATAAATTTTAAAATAAGTATTTAATTTCGACAAGCTTTAATAACAAAAACCAATTATATGCATGTAGTTATAACTACTTAATATTTGAAGAAAAAAAAAGAAACTATTCGAATGAATCAACAATACCATGTTAAATGAAAATCTTATTTTTAGAGAGAACTAATGATTAAAATTGCAAAAAAATAAAACATGTTTCAGAAAAGTTCTAGTTATTACCGTAAAATGAAATGAGGCACCTGATTATTTACTTTAATACAGAAACAACGAAGAAAATACAAAATAGCAATCACTCTAAAATCAAACTTTCTGCTTCGAATCAAGAATTTTTCTTAGTAAACCTTAGGGAATCTTTATTTTTAACATAAAATTCGATCTTATACATTAACTCAACATCTTATAATTATTTAAGACTGATATTTTTTTGTAAAATGTTATTAAAAAGAAATTTTAATCAACATATTTAAGATATACATAAACTAAAATGACTCACCTGTTTATGACTAAAAGCAAGGTAAATTAATCTACGAAGGAGATTGTCACCTTATTTTGAAATGGTACGATGGACATCCTGTTTAAAACCGATTTTGAACAAGATACTTGTAGCTGCAGTGATGCCATTTTAGAAACAGCATTTCTTTTACAGAGCGGTACAACATTTGATTCATTACAGATCAGATTGAATATACGATGGTACAAATATACAAAAGATTTATTATAAAATTCGTTATCAATCCTGAATTCTGAACTTCATTTCTACAATAATGGTTTTCGATTGATAATGGTATGGGTACAGTATAATCAATCTTGAAATTATCTTATTTGCGCACTTTAGAGTTAATTGAAAAAGTAATACGAGTCAGCATTCGTATCGGGTTTTTCAAATCTTAGAATGTAGTCAAATATGTAGTTGATAATAAGTTGATTAGTTGATTTTATGATTGCGTAAAATATTTCACTTCGAAGTACTATCACATAATAGCAAAAATTTTAAAAGCGAAAAACCGTATTAACTTTTTCTAAAGCAGTGAGAGCTATTCTTACCACTAATTCATAGATTTTAAATATCCATAGAAATCTAGTTTACCATTGCAGATTAGATTTACTTGTGTATGAAACTGTTACATGGTTTTCCCCTACTACGAATGATAATCGATTTATTACATTAAAATATTCTTATAATTTTGTTCAAAAAGTTATATATATGAATATTTCAAGTCTTCTATGGATTCTTATTTGAATAAAAAATATAAAAATTGTTAAAATAAAAAATGCCATCTAATTAGATGGCAGGAAAAAAAATCGGTTAATAAGGACTATACAATAAAGAATAGATATAGAAACAATTGAAAATTGATTTACCAGTCATTTACTATTGTTCTGAGATTTAAGATTAGAAATAATGGCGTAAACTCCCATCAAGTTTATTGGCCAAATAAAACTAAGTATTCAGTTTCTTATGTTAGTACTCAACGGATTTCTTAAATTGCTAGTTAATATACTAATTTAATTTAACTATACATAACGATAATTTCAAAAAATAAAATAAACTAGAATTTTTTTTAAACTAAAAGGTTTTAATAATAAAAATTATACTACAAAGTGTAAAAAGGATGCACGATTTAATGGAGATGCATTGTGACGTGAACCACGTGAAAATTAAATCTGCTAACGAGTTTTAAATCTTCCTTTATTGGTTATAAATCATGCACGCTGTTGTTGTTGTTTTTTATGGCACTTTCCATAGGCAAGATCGCTTAGGTAGACAGCGAGTAAACCTAATCTCTTGTTAGGTAGACAGCGAGTAAACCTAATGTGATGAGTGAGAGGCAAAAGTCGCCAAGAATGCGACTTTTGCCTCTCACTCATCACATTCCCTCACACCTTTTTACAGGGGGGGGGCACATTCACACACCTTACAGATAGAACACAGACGAACAACCATGCCCGAACCAGGACTCGAACTGAGGACACCTAGACCACGGGGAAGTCGCGCTACCCCTATGCCAGGTGGTCGGCTTAAAAGTTGTTGTTACTTATGGCTTAGTCGTTGACAGACCTCTCAGCGATTTAAGCTGAATGAGCGTCTCTTGTTTTTAAATACCGCCAACTAGAGCCAAGAGTACGACTTAGCTACTTATGCATGCTGTGAAATGTATGATTACCTTATGCCAGGAGGGCTAGCTCCTTCATTGGTCTGATAATGAAGTTTGGAGCCCAATTGACAGTTCAGGTGTCCTCCTAACATATGATTCTGGTTCAAAATGACGAAGTAAGTTTTAAGAAGATCTCATATAAATTGAAAAATTTGATACCATAATACAAGATATTTATCTAAACTAATTTAATAAAACCAAATTATGTTAAAGAGATTAATACAAATTAATTTTTTATCCATATTTTTGTTCCTCTTTTTTTATTCTATAGTTTATTCTATCGTTATTTTATCACTATCAAAAACGCATTATGTTATGACTTCTTGGAACCGTTAATCCTTTGCGGTCTGATGTCGAGCGTGACTCGACATTCAAGACTGTGCATCATTTTGACGTCTTATTTATTTATTTATTTTTCAAATTTAATTTTTAAAAACGCCTACATAATGGTTAAGAGATGTAGATTAATTTTTCATAAATTCGGTTTCAAAGAATTTTGTATATTTATTTTTTTATAGCAATAAACAAATCTTTGTATTAGGTGAATAATTTTGCTTCTAATTATCTTTCGGACTTCAAAGGGTTAATCTCTTGAAAAATTTGGCCATAAAGTATGTGAGCAAATATTGAATTGCACGATCAAGATTTCCCTTGGTCTTGCCTAACTCAAAATATGTGCTTTTTGGAGATTTATTGAATCAAAATTCTATTACGCCATCAAAGCACCTAATAATTTAAAAATATAACTATGTATTTCTTATTATAAAAAACACAAAAAAATGCAATAAAATGCAAAATATTTCTATATTTACTTTTTTATCGTTGCTTTACAAATTATAATAGTAATGTTAAAAATTACTATCCAACAAATAAGCATTAAACTCTATTGTAATTGCCTTAAAATTTATTTAATAAATAATTTTTATGTTTCATTATGTTCGAAACAATTTCCTAGAAATAAATTCTACACTATATATACGCTGTGAAAATAACGTAATAAAAAAATTCAATCTTGTTACAAACTTTATAACAAAAAATAACCTTTTATAAAAAGTAAATTAATTCCTAAGAACAGAAGCAAAAAATGATTTTTTTTATTTTCGTTTTTTTAAGCAAAAGCTTACTTTTTTGGTATCTTTGCTCAAGAAAATGCGTGAGAATAAAGTAAGAATTCGAACAAGTCTGCTAAACTCAGCCGAAATTCAATTAATTTCGCCCTTCCGATGGCAGAGGAGAGACCTATGATATCAGAGTTCAAGTTGCAGCATCAGGAAGGCCCTCCTCAGGTTCAGCGTGGAAATTCGCAGATATGGCTTTTCACGGGTTAGGCCAGTTTATGAATGGGAAAAGAAAGGCTCCATTATCAATATTTTAATTGGATGCACGAGGGGCTGATGCTAATCAGATGCGGCGCTTGGATCGTTGCTAGGCAACGCATCACTCGTTAAGGCCTGCCACTGATAATGTCATCATCAGTGTAAGATATCGCTGGCGAGGGGCAACCGACCATCGGGGGAAGCACTTCAAAATTTCAAGTTTCTGACTTTCGATCCACGAGTTTTATGGCGGAAATCTGCTACATCCTGTTGAGTTGCTCGACCCCCTTTACGACGTATTATAGTACCTTAGACAGTGTCATTTGGCAGCATGATGTTAAAAGGACAAAGCTTCATCTTGTAAAATAGCGGTATAAAATATAAATAAAAATTTTTTTAAATTTAATTATTTTTTAATGTGATTTAATAGACTAATTAGAATTGTTCGCAAAATTCTCTCTCCCCCCTACATTTTATCATTATGTTATAGCTTGATATATTTCTGGTCTTTTGTGTTATGTGTCTTTTACAATATGGTGCTGAAAAACCAAAGCTTTTTGTTAAAGCTAAAGTTTTTATTAAAGAATATTTATAAATTTTATCATGTCAGAACATGATGTTGTTTTTGGGATGAGGTTTTTGGCGTCAACGAAAATCTGTAGGTGAAAAATAAGAATTTCATTATCTGCACGAACATCTCAAAAAATAAGCTTTTAATAACGTGTTGCCATTTACAAAAGCTCTGATTAAAGTAAATAAGTTAATGATTACCACAAATAAAACCTAGAAAAATGTCATTATGATCACGTGATTATAGGAATGAAATAAAGAGGAAATGTGATATTTTTTTGAAACAATAAATGCGAGACAAAGTTTTTTTGGATCGTTTGCAACGCTAAAGTGACTCGTTCAATGAAACCATTAAAATGAACAAAAATATAATTTAACTTGCACGAGAACGCGGTGCTTGGCCGTTCAAGAAATGATGTTCTGACATGATACATTGAAATATGCATAGCAGATTTTGATTTTAATCTTTATTTAATGTTAAAAAATAAAGTACTCACTTGGATTGTACGAAATCCTATTTAATTCTCCAATAAAATATCTTTATCATTATCATTGACTCTAAAATTATGAACAGCCAAAAAATTTGGGATCACAAACGAAAATATTGAGATTTTATAAACTGGAATAAATATTTATTATTATTATTATCAATTAGGCCGTTTTCCTTCGGGAGGCTCAAAGCGAATAAAATAAAACGAGGTAATAAAAAAAAATCTTCCTTAATGTTGAAGGTACGAAGGAAGTGAAGAAGTAACCTTCATTAAGTTTATTTCAACATATAAGAGCTTTTAAATAGGGAATATTAATCCCGAGCGAATTTGGGATCACGAATTAAAATATTTGGGTCTTGAAACCTCTGATAAATGTCCTTAAAAATGTCCTATAATAAAAAATAAATAAAAATTATTTTTAACTTATTAGGTTTCTTAGAACATTTTTATTTCTTTATAGGTTAGGTTAAGTTGCGCTTAGGTTTCTTAAAATTTCTTTCTACTAAATTAATAATTGTTTATTTATTAATAAATCAAGTCTTCGTCTGTTAATGTTACATTTTCTTGTTTTATTTTTTACATTTGCATATATTTATTGTTAGATGAGAAAAGGAAATTGGTGAGAAGGGAAAGGTGTTGAAAAAATTTTTTTAATTTGGCAGACATAAAAATTGAGTAAATCCATGAGTGAAGTTAGATTTTTTCATGCAAAATGTTAATTTCTATCTACTATTTTCTATTATAAACTTGAAATTAGGTTAAATCTGGAATAAGCAATTTTATTGAATACTAAATAAATTCCTAAGAATTTTTTTATTTTACAGGAATAAAAAATCAAAAATAAAATAAGTGAACTGTTAAAAAATTTAATATAATTAAGAGTTCGAAAAAAATATTAAATTTTAAAGGAATATAAAAGAAATAAGTTGCAAACATTCAACGATGATAATAAATCAATATTTCTTTCCTTTTTAAAATATAAATAAAACAAGATTAAGTAAAGATATAAGGTATTTCGATTATTTTCAGCACTATTTCAAATTTCATTCAGCAAATTTCAAATTTCATCTTTTGTCAGACAATTTTAAAACATTGGCAAAAAGATATAAAAGTAAATAAAAAATAAAAGTTAATTGATAACCGTGAAGAAGACTACGTTCATTCCAATTTTTTGCCGAAGTTCAATATAAAGGAAAAATTTTATTCAATTTTAGAAAAATTTAACCAACCAAAATTAATTAAACAATAAGAAAATAACTTTTCAAATTCCAAAGTGTGACTTAAACTTTTAATGTTTTATTTTTCATTACATAACACTAATATTATTTATGAATGAGATAAATTTGTTAAATATGTATATCTCTGAAAAGCTCTGTGAACTTTCGAGTTATGATATCATAATAAGCAGGAATAATCTCAAAATTTAGCGACAGAAATTAAAAGATTTCAGAAGTAATAAAATATAAATTTGTTTTTATTAATAAAAACAAAGTTACCAAGTCGATAACTTTGAAAAAAAATCTTAAAAACCCTATTAGATTCAGGAAATTGAGTTAATATAAAAAAATTATAGTTTTTAGTAAATATACATGCTTTGTCTGTATTTTTATTGGCATCAGAAGTATTAATTCTCTTATATATGTATTATGAATTATATATTTCGTAATAATTCACCTAAATCAATAAAGAGATCCAATAATTAAAAAAAAAATATTTACATTTACGATCTTGAAATAGATGAAACGAAAAAAAAAAAGGCTCCAAATTATGAAAATTATCGAATTTCGATTTTTATATTCGCTCATAAGATGTTATCGTTTTACTCTTATGTTCTTTCTGCATACTTTTTGTTTGATAAGAGAATTAAAAAAAAATTGAAAATCTAAATTTTAAACATGTTTAAAAATAGAACTTTATTTTTTCCAATGTAAATAAAGTTTTGGGTCACATTTTTATCTATAGAATAGTCAATGATAATTAAATTTGACAGTGAGAAACGATCGCCCGCAACACTAATATTTAACTTAATACATACTTCTGGGCTTCTTAAAATTACATAAATGGCTTTATAAACTAAAATACTTTTCATTTTAAATATTAAATGTCTTAGTGGTGAAAATTCCTGTTAAATTCTGCTTACTATATATATCACCTTGAAATGTGGTAGAACTCCAAATTACCAGAGCCTAGCTGACCGAATCTACAAGTACCTGAATCGATTTTGAGTGGGGAAAAAAGTAAAATAATGCAAAATTTGAAAATAATGACGGGGTACAAGTGCCTTCATGCGACCTTTCCTCTTGAGAAGGTTATTTCCAGGAACTTAAGTACTGTGCATATACATTATATTGTTCGTATAAAATTTTATGTAATATATATGTTTAAAATGTACCATCATACATAATTTGATCTATGGTTCCTTTTTTATGTGAATAGTAATAGCACAGAGGTTTTTTATGTTATTTAAGCCTGTTATAACCGATTTAATTATATAAACCTTGATTTTTCTTTGTATAAAGTCTTTTTTATCCAATTTCTGAGTTTGTTTCATGTATCCGTATTTCTACATTACCGAAAATGCTGGATCCACGATTATTCTGGATAATTAGATTTCTACATATTATTATTTTAAAGAAATTAATTACTAAATGAATGAAAAAGGATTATTTTAAGGAATATAAGTATTAACTACACGAATACTGTTCGTATTTACGAATTACTTAAGCATTCATAAGTAAAACATTACTAAAACACATAAAAATTACACACACTGTTATTTAACCGACAGTAAATATAAGCAAAATAAGTTCTATTCGAATATATGAATTGATTTCGAATGCGCTTGGATATTCATGATTATTTAGCTAGATATAACAATAAGCATATAGAATTCCGATTTGAGTTGTCACATACTAAAACTCCGAAGTGATTGGGAATAAAGACAAGATTGCTTCGTAAAAGTTGAATCAAGCTTAAACAAACTACTTAGAACAATTCTAAGTAATTACCTAAGCTATTATTAAAATAATCATTAATTGAGTAGAAACAAAATGGAAAGCATATAAGATGTTGGTGTCATCGCTATTATTTTATTAATAACCGCATTAACAATTATTTCATATGGAAAGATTATCAAGGTTTGTTTTTAATACAAAATACTTGCAAGATGCAAGCACAAAAAGAAAAAAAAAGATGGATTTATAGAACAAGTTGTAACTATTATTTTATATTCGCTGAATTATCGAGAATTTCAGAATCGTTGAAATAATTCGGAATAGAATTATTTTAAATATTATTTCTAAAAGTGCACAATAGTATGTTTATCAGAATTATTTATTTAATTGATAATGCTGGAGAAATGTCAAAACACAAAAATTCTGACAGAATATGAATTATTATAAATGAATTTTGTTATAAAATATTTATTTTTACTTACTTCAATTTAGCTAATTATTAATTTTTATTATATTTCATTAGCATTTTTATATTAAAACTCAGATCCTTTAATTTAAATTTTGTATTTTATGTTAATTTTAAATTAAATTTGTATTTTATAATTAATTATTTATTAAAATTGCCATTTTTTATTGCTAAAATTTAAAATTCATTCTTTTTTTTTGATAAAGTAAAATGAAGTTCAAATAATTTTCTTAATTTTGGAGATTTCAATTTTTTAACCACTTTAAAAACTTTTAATTAATTTTTATTACTCTTTGAGCATTAATATTACAAAATATTAACAAAAATCATTTGAAATAATGATTTAATTTGGATTTAAAGAATAACTTGTCTGTTCGTTTATTGTATCAGTACCTCTTTAAACAAAATTTGTTAAACTGAATAAGCATTATATTATTCAATATGTGCCTAATTCTATTAAAAAAATTCCTTGATATTTTAATAAGTTACAAATTTCGTAAGTTTTCATCCGAAATTTAAAAAGAAAATCTAATTGGTGCTTATTTTTGAAGTTGAATACAATCTACTTCTAAACTGAAAGAGAATAAAAAGAAATGGAATCAATTCATGTGATGTAATAGTCACATGACCAAACGTTACCGCAAATAATATCAAATATTGTGCACGGTTCAATCCTTTTTAGAATCGAAAGATGCGCTTTGGATACGAAATTTGAATGGACATAGTGATTTATCATGTATCACGTGTATCAAAAGTCACAAGAATAAATGTCAGTAACTTTTGCTCAGGTGTTTTAAAACAAGTTAAACACACGTTCTCGAATGCTTTGTTGATGTTTCTTTTGTAAGTATAACAGCTTTTTTGGAAATCTTATATAGCAAAGTTTTGAAATATTTTTAATGTAATATAATATTTAATTTCCAAAAAAAATGTAATGTTAATTTATTATTTTTTTTTGGTTTTCAAACAATGAAAAAAAAATAGATACAGTTTATTGATTATTCACATCTCTTGCATTTGCTTCGTCGATTATAAATTTTTTATTAATTGTAGTGAATTGAGGAAAGGCCATCACAAAACGATATTTAAGAATACAATTATTTTCATAAAAAACTTAATCCTAAGATTGCATTTTTCAAGTGTTATAAATTGTTTGAATTGATATTTCCTCGTTTGCTTATTTACTTTGTATAAATGCTTTGGTATAGAATGGTGGTAGTTGAATGTATCTAGTTTGTGAAACAATTTTAGAATTTTCTAATGTAAATAATAAAATTTTTTGTTTAAAATTATATTGCAAAAATAAACTGAAAATACATTTTATTGTTATAGTATATATTCCTCGTCTCGTATATATTCATCATAATTAACATGAAAAATATTATATAATGAAATCCTTACAATGATGAAAATCCTTTACAATGTTTGATGAAGCCCAATAAGATATTTTTCACTATCGCTTTGATCCACAATTTTATTTCCACTTGATCTATTAATCAATTTATAAACAGATTGTATATTAAAAGCCCTTTCTCTTATTTAAAATACTTGCTTTTATGATTACAAACAGTGAAAGCGCATCAAAAGTCGTATTCCTATTAAAATTAGAAATTAATTTTTAATTGAGAAAATTATATTATTGGTAAATGTTTAGATTTTTAATAGTTAGTAAGAGAGTTTCATTTGCTAAAGTTTTTTAATTGAAAAAATATTAAATAATAAATTTCAAATTATGAAGTTTTTTAAGTAATTTTGTTTGTTTATGAGAATGAAAAAAACAAAAATATTAAACATGAGGTATTTGGAAATCAATAATAATCAAATATCAGGAAAAATGGGAATTTTTAAAGGGATTCTTTTAATATATAAATACATTTATTGATATACCCATAAGTCTCAATAATAATATATTATTTTGATGTTTTATATGAAAGTATTTAAAAAAACCATGATCCATTCTTCGAACATCTAAAGTACTTTTACAATTTTTTTTGAGATATATCTCAGCAGATTTTAATTAAAAATAATTATTTTTATGTTTAAAATTATAATAAAAAAACTTTTATTATGCTTGCGAGTCATTTATTATTAGAAAAGAAAATGTTTTCCGAAGTATATTTTAAAAAATCACTGACTATTTTTGAGAGAGTAAATTTAACTGAAGAACTAATACTTTTAAAATTATTGTAAGAAAGATATATTTAAGTATAAATTTATCAAAGAAAATGTAAGCACAGATTTTAAAAAATACACATTTAAAACATTTTTCACAATATTCCATATTAGTAAGGTATAATCAGTCAATACATTTTTTTAAATTCTAGTGAATTTCAGAAATATTTTTAATAAAATATAGTATAGACGTTTTTAAAAATATTACATGATGTCTAAACAGATGCATTCGTTTCAAACTTTGGTTGATTTTATAAATAATTCAATTTAAAAGCCAAGTTTACTATTTGGAAATAAAAATAACAGACGATCATCTTATGAGAAAGGGAACATAAACATTGTAATCTAAAAGTCTCAATATAGCCACATAACATAAATAAAATAAAAATTACACATTCGAAATTTTAAATTACTTAACCCTATGAATTCTTTTCCCAGCAACTGAAGAACATCTCTTTTTTAGAAATTTTATCTAACACCTTTTCTTTTCTTTTTTTTTTCTTTTTCCAATATACAAAGTTTTGCAATTTGGTTTCACGCGAAATTATCTTTTAAAAATTTATAAAGATTTCATAAAAATAGAGCTTAAATATTATCTTTTATCATGCGATATTACCATATCCTACTTTTCCAGCGAACATTTTCCAGTTCTATTTTTGCGGAAAACCCCTTCCGCAATGCATTCGAAATATCTTTGCTTCAACACCCCTGCAACTTGGGTATCAACCTAATGACGCACCCCGCGTAACCTGAAACCACTTTTGCGGTGCCCCCCTCCCCATCCTTCTCCACTTTTTGGCGCACCAGAAGAAATATGATAAAAATATGTCCCCTTATCTCGGCCCTTTAGCAGACTGCGATTTGTTTGTTAATGATTCGCCCGAATGTCACCCTTTTTCCCGCTATTGTTCCTCGAAATGACTCGGCCGAATGGACATCGGAAACACATAATTCTCGATTTCTATACTGCAGATAATGTTTGTTGATGATTATAGTTAGGATGTGTGTTAATTTTCGCTAAATCGAATATGCTTTTTCGTTCTTATGCATCGGACAATACGTGATTGATCTAAGGAAAGGCTCCGTAAAAATCGAGATAATATCGGGGTCAAATATTTTCAGTCTCAGGAACTCTTGAATTCTCAGTGTTGTAAATATTATCAGAAAGGTTCGAACTATTTAAATGTTTTCTTTTTATTATTTATCATTAATTTATTACACTAATTTTTATTTGTTTTTCAATTGCAGCAACACGGAAGATTTTTTTCTATCAAAATAAATGGAGAAATATTTTTACTTTCTCGTGCAGGAAGTACACGAAGAGAAAGCTTGGTAATAACCAACAAGTAATATAAAAAACTTTTTTTAAATCAATCCCTACTTAGGTTAACAAAGAAAAATTTTATTTTAATTACTTTTTATTAAATAAATACAATTAATATAAAATGTATATAAATATGACAGAATCACAATATTAAGCGGCAAAACAGAAAGCGAATTATCTGGCAATTTCCATTCTCCCTTCTATATATAAATTCGCAGCCCAAGGGATGCGAATCCAATCCCATACCACCCAGACTATCTCGTCCTAACAATAACAATTACTATAAATAATTGATCAAAAATTATATTAACGTTGAATTTTCAACGCCAATTGAAGATTCAAAGCCAATTGTGACAACGCAAAATACGTGATTTTTCTACACCAGTTGGGGAACGCAATACAGATTAGAAATTCCCAATTTTCTTTATTTTGCATTATTTTAATTTGAAAGTACTTCAAAAGGAATCGGAAAAATTGTTTAATTAACAATGTTTAATTTTAAATGCATCAAACATTATGAGTTTAAACAGAATCGTTTAAAAATAATCGGCCTAAATCATGTTCAAACTAACCTCATTAGCTTGAGAAAAAAACAAACTGAATTCGTTACGTATTTGCCGGTCGGACAATTAGAATTTTTGGCGAGAAAGTTAGTTTCTAATTAATTAATAAAAAATTAATGATTTATTATTTGAAAAAACTGTATTAACGTCAAATGTCATCCACTACAAGTTTAAAAAATTTACTTCAACTTGATTGGAAGAATAAAAAGAATTTTATTATTAATTTTATTTTAGAACAAGATATATATGGGGAGAGAGAGCGGGAACTAATAGTAGGAATTGAAAAAATTTGAGCTCGAGATTGTGATGAATTTTCACATTTTAGACATCTAGTTTGAAAGGCACGGTTTTGAAGTTGTACAGCCTCTCTGTGACAACGATAATTCATAAGAATTTTGAGTTTAAATTTTGTGTATGGTTTTTACATTTATAGATTTTTAACAAATTTTGAGCGCACTCCATTCGGAGCAAGTCTGTCTCTCCGGCTATCCGAGTTCAAGCAATCTCAATAACTTCAAAATGTCAAGAGCTAGAAAGATGAAATCAGGTACTCCAATTTATCATCAAAGTATTGATAGGAATCAACTGTTGAACCAAATCCTTCAAGCGGTTGACTGTTTTTAAGTGTGCAATTTTACATATATGTAAGCGCAATAATATAAAAACATGAAACTAAAAATGGAAAATTTGGTTCTCAACTTTGGCATCTAAAATATAGATTTTTTTTTTCAATTTTAGTTTTTCAGTCGGTATTATTCATTCAGGTGAATTAATTAAATTTATTTCGGCAATTAGTTGTCAAAGATCGCGCGCTCCTGAATTCATTCATAAATGTGGTTTTCCAACACCATGCGGGTAATGATGCGCAAGAACGTTCCTTTAACATTATTCGAGGAAGCTGTTAAACGGTGTCATGCAGTTAATAATGCACAGGTACATTTATTGGAAAGAATATGAAAAAGTTTCGGCGACACCATTCTCGCCAGCTTCATTTGAAAAAAGCGGTAACAGAGTAAATAAAAATGTCATCTACACAACTATTATAAATACGATAGTTTGGATGGATGGATGGATGATATTAATCAATCATGACAGAAAAGGCGAGCAAAATAGAATGGAATTTAGCTCAGAGGTAGATTATAGTCTAGAATAAAACATAGGCTACTATTTATTCCGGTTGATTGAGTGGTTAATGTTTTATTAATTATAAACTAAGTTTCTCGTCAAAAATCTTCATTTCACCACCATCAAATGAGTAAGACTTCATTTGGCTTAACATGTTTTCTCCCGGTTATTTCAAAACGATTCTGTTTATTTTCTTAGCGTTTGATGCATTTAAAATCAAACATTGTTACCTAATCGATTTTTTCGATTCATTTTGAAGTACTTTTGAATTAAAATAAAGCAGAATAAAGGGAATGAAAACTTTTAAATCTGTATCATGTTACCCCAACTGGCACGGAAAATTCACGCGTTTGCACTGCCCTAATTGGAGTCAGATCGTCAGTTCTTACATGCACACATCAAAATTTAGACGTCTGCGAAGTTGCGGGTAAAAGCCAGTTGTTATAAAAAAGCGGTTAAATTTGTTTTAACATTACTTTGTTTTAATATTAATTAGTTTTAATAAATTTGTTTTAATATTTAAAAGCGGTTAATTTTTTTTAAATATTATAAATCTGTATGAAGAAAATGGGAATATTAAGGTATTAAAAGATTCTAAATTAACAGGGTGTTTTCGTTTTGGTGCTTGGAAAACACAAATGTTGTCATCAAAAGTTATTTTTACGAGGATTGAAATGAATTTGTGCATCACTGAAAAATGTGAAGTTATCTTTAAAAAATTACTTATATCATTATTATTTACATCCGTCTAACCATTTATTCAGAAACTATAATTTAGGTTTCACTATAATTAAAACTTCATTTCTCGTGTTATACTCGGTAAATGTGTATTATATATATATATATAACATTAATTTAACTGATCGAGTATTATTAGAAATAACTGATTAATCCCATTAACCGTAACCGTAGCACTCCGATCATTCAATTTAATTTCTTTAGAGCGTTGAGAGCATAATTTCTTCGAACGGGTTTGTGATATATTTTAAAAATTACTCATCAAAGGCTTGTAAATTTCTGAATTTAATAATAAACTTGTAAAACTAACCTATAATGTTTTTTTATTAAAATTTGCATTTTTAAGCATATAATTGACAACGGACATTATATAAAGACCCCACGTATATTTGGGAATAATTGGCCAATCATAAAAATAGTGTAATAAGTAAAAAAGAGGAACATATTTCATGGCAAAGTTCAGTCACATTCTTGGGGAGCAAATTTTTTCCAATCTGAAAGGTCAGTAATGATTACGAACTCACAGTATAAATAGGTATTTGGGGAAATAATTACAAGGCTTATTTAAGTTTTATAATTTATGACTTATTTTCTTGATGATATTTCTTATAAAATTTTTCTTGATAAAACAAAAACTTAATGCTGTTTAAGAAACTTGATGAAAGAAAACTGATAATTTTATCGAATTATTATTCAGCTTTAATTAAGCAATAAATATTCAATAACAGTAATGAATATTTTAAGTTTAATGATTTATTCGAAATATCGAGAAAGAGAATTATAAGTGCTATTTATATACCTGATGATAAGAAGAGTACATATATATTTTTGTCGTTCGTAATTACACTTTTCATATTTCTTTAAAAACTCATAGTCTATTAAATATTTTTTAAATAGTTATTTCCTTGTTATCTGAGTTTTCGCATTAAAATACCTATTGGAAGAGAAATATGAGCAATTTTGGCATGTCAATCACGTGTAATTTTGTTTCGTGTATTGTAAGAAACCATACTGTTATATTCAAGTGGACAGTATAGACATGTTCGAAAAAAAATTATAACAAGAATTTGAAGCACAAAAATCAATATTTTACCAATTCTCATGCAATGGAATAAAATAATTGAAACATTTTCTATCTATAATTATTATATTTTTCGTTCTTTTAGCGGTAATGACAATCGTGTTTTGTTTATATATTTCATATTATCATGCATTTGTATCATTGCTTCCCTGCATAGTTAATGCCATTGTAATAAAGAGTGTTTTACACATATTTAGTGGTTACTGAATGGATGTCAAGTTAATGACTATCCTTCATGATTATTTGGCAATTTTAGTGGAAAAAATGATGGTTTTCGAATTTTTGCAAATTTTGGAGATATATCCAATAGGACTGGAGTTCCAACGTTTGTTCTAGAGCATTCGACGCCTAGGCACGTGATCTGTAAAATATTGGATGCACACCAGTAAAAGGGGTTGGATGCACACAAATGAAGGGGAAAAATGATGGTTTTCGAATATTTGCAAATTTTGGAGATATATCCAATAGGACTGGAGTTCCAACGTTTGTTCTAGAGCATTCGACGCCTAGGCACGTGATCTGTAAAAAATTGGATGCACACCAGTAAAAGGGATTGGATGCACACAAATGAAGGGGAAAAATGATGGTTTTCGAATATTTGCAAATTTTGGATATATCTCCAAAAGGACTGGAGTTCCAACGTTTATTCTAGAACATTCGACGCCCAGGCACGTGAGCTGTAAAACGTTGGATGCACACCAATAAAAAGGATTGGATGTACACCAATGAAGGGGAAAAATGATGGTTTTCGTTTATTTGCAAATTTTGGAAATATTTTCAATAGGACTGGAGTTTCAACGTTTGTTCTAGAACATTCGACGCCAGGTCATGTGAGCTGTAAAACATTGGATTCAGTACAATAAAAAGGATTCGGTTGTAAGAAGTCAAGAGAATAGAAGTCACGCGAATTCGTTCTTGTTAATGTTGATGTGTAGTGTGTTCACTTTGAACGGTTTATGCTGTTGTTTAGTAAAGATTTACTATTTTTTTCATCAGTTAGTGTTGTTGACTTCAGTTATCATTGTTTTATGCACACCAGTTTGTGCTTCCCTCTGTTTGTATTTCTATATAGAATAAAGCGTCGTTATCTATTATCGAAACTGTTGGGTTTTTCATTTTACACTAATTTTTTGTAGCAATAATTTGTACGGTTTGTATTGTTGTTTAGAAAAGATTTACTTTTTTTTCATCAGTTAATGTTATTGACTTCAGTTATAGCTGTTTTATGCACACCAGTTTGTGTTGTCCTCTGTTTGTATTTCTATATAGACTAAAGCTTCACTATCTATTACCGAAACTATTGGGTTTTTCAATTTAGAGGAATTTTTTGTAGCGATAATAAAATCGTTTATGCTATGTTTTTAATGTAACGCGTCATTGTTTCATTTTATATCTGATGTAAAAAATGTGTTAAATTATGCGTGAATAAAAATTATTCTCGGAATAACCTTTGTCAAGAAGAGTTACTGAATGGAGTATATGACTGAGTAGATTGAAACGTATGTACATACAGCTTTTTATTTCTGTCTCGCAAAATAAGTCATTTTCCTAGTTGGATATTAAATTTAATTACTCAGCGAAGAATATACAGAAAATGGAAAGTGCAATATTTGATGTAATCAAATTGATTTTTATTCTTTCATTCTCGGTAATTGATAATTGAAAAAATATTTTTGGTATTTGTGAATTTTGACAAGGCAAGATAGAGTTGTATATGAGTAAATATAACATTGGCAAGTAATATACATCTTTTCGAATTTTGCCATTGAGACTTAAAAGTTTGGAAAATCGTCGTTTCGAATTTTGACATCCGATGTAACGCATATCAATTACACGTACATTACTAATGAAACGTACATGACTTCGAAAACTTGAAAACTGCTATTCAGAAGTCAACGTCTTCCCAGCGTTTTCTACTTTGATGCTATGATAGATAATAGACGATAAAATTACTAGCTTAGAGTCTTTGTTTATCTATATCCTTGTCTTTTTTTTTTATCATCAATAATAAAAACTTGCTTGAGTGTGTGTGTAGACTGACGATCTATTACTCAGTTACCAAATTTGGAATAGATATACTTTCAAAGTATTTTGCATTTTTTTCGCAAAATCTTTTGAAGAATTTTGAACAAAGCCTTTTATTGTTGAATACAAATTCAAATTACTTTCATTTTTTAAAGAAATATTTAATCGTTTCAATTTCGTCCAAGATTTTATTAGATATCCTTGTAATAAGAACAAGAAAGTGAAGTTTTCAGTACACTTAACGTTAAACAACAGATGATCGGTACAGTTTTGACTTGACAGTATTACGCCCTCATGGGACATGACGCTATTAAAATCTTTACTTATAATAAAGCACAATGTGTGTGTGTGTGTGTGTGTGTTGGCGATGTACAGGCCAGACCGTTCGACCTACAGCTACCAAATTTGGTATATGTATACCTTGGGTGCCGGGAATGTGCACCTCGGAGCTCTTTTTTGAATTTCTAATTAAAATTTTAATTAATTAAAAAATAAACCAAATTTTAACGTTTTTTCGCTATAACTTCCGAAAATATTACAGCACAAAATTGATTTTTGCATCGTTAAAGCGCAAAAAATTAGCTTTTCAATGATACTAATGTTTTGACCTACAAATTAAAACTCTATTTTTAATGAATTTTTAAACATTTAATTTAATCGTTTTTTTCAACAATTTATTTCGCAAAAAAAATAATAATAAAATTTTATCTTCTCGGGGATCTCAAAAAAAATCAGCTTTTACTAAAATGTTGCCATCACATTTTCAGAAGTTCTGATTTAAAAAAAGTTAATTACTACCAAAATTAAAACAGAAAAATACAATTTTCATCACGTGATAATATGAAATGAATTAAATAGGAAATGTGATATTTTTTAAACAATAAATGCATGTGAAAATCGTTTGCAATATGAAATTTAATAATTCAATTAAAGAATTAAAATAAATAAAAATACAAAATAAAAATATATTACAAAACTGCGACAATTAAAACTGAAAAAGAATTTTTAGAAAAGCACCAAACAATAATCTTCTAAGAGCGAGATTAATTATTTAAAAGCAAGAAATCTTAAACGAACTTTTAAAATGACGTCATTTCAAAGAAACGAAGAACAAAAAGCAATCTGAAGAAGATATTTTGTGCAAACCAAAGAATTCACCTTCGTAATTTTTGTATTTTTTCTCCGCATTTTAATGAATCATGCGAAATAAAAACGCATCTTTTTTCAAACAAGCATACGTAATAATTAACAATGCAAAATTTGTAAAAGCATATAAAACTATTTTTACCCGCATATTTCAGAGACATCAAAACTTTCTACCAAAATAATATTGTGTTCCCTCACGAGAAAAAATAAATCAAATATCATTCCAAATTAAACATATAAAAATGTCATTTTACAAATATGAATCTATAAGACCAAAGGAATTTAAACCATAATTTTTTGAAATGTATTTATAAACCTAAAAAAAATATTATTGAGAGCATTTATATACATCTAAAAATAAAATTAAAAACTGAAGGTTTCAATTAACCTGTGAAATTTTTGCTGAATAATTCCTTGAGATCTTATAAATTATTAAAAAAAATTATAATGTTTCAATTTCTGTATTGAACATAAATATTCAATTTCGGACTATTCTGCTTTCAGTTCTTAGTTTTATTTAAAGACATGCTTAGATTGAGTAAAGAGGTCGTTGTATTAATTGAAGTTTCATCATTTTCAATTTAATTTAAAATTCAATTTTACGTGCACTGATAGAAAATCAGAGAGAGATGCGGACTTCAAAGATAGGACTGTTTAAGGCCTACATAATAGTATAAGTGAGTTATATGACTATCGAAATTTGAAGCTTAAAAGTTTTTTGCTAAAAAATTTATTATGAGACCAAGTTATATATAAAAATGATTTAATCCTTTAGTCGGCATTAATATTGGCGAACCGACTGGTCGCCAAAGGCGGCTAGTGGCCTATATAAATAAAGAATGAGTGTAAAGATATCAAAATAATAACATTTTGATACTTGTCACAATTTGATGCTTGCATATATCTTTTTGAGAGAAACATAAACATTAAGGTAAAGTACCATTTTATGATATTTAACTGAAAGTTAGTGCAACTAATATACCCGGCGAATGATTTGGTCATCAAAGACGGCTACTAAATTAAATAGAAAAAAAAAACATTCACATCTTAATTTGAAAAATAGTGATGAATATATCTACAATGGCTTTTGATCCATTTGATACATAGACAAAATATGCTGGCGTGCCTTGAACACAACTTAGTCAAATATTTTGCTACGTCTTAAACTACTGAACAGATATAATAAAAAATTCAATTAAAAAGCGCTAAATAACACTTATCACACTTCAGCAAATGAAATTACAGTCCCAATTTTTAAAAATTATCTCTCCTGATTATTTCAGCAAAATCCCTTCGTCATTTGATGCGCCACCAAATCAGCGCGCAGTCGATCATCGGCCTGTTACTTCGCCCATAATCTGCCCGTTCAAACAAAAGATCGGAGATGACACATCCAAAACACCACTTGACAACAGAGAGTGCGGGAAAGAAAAAAATATTCCGAGGCAAAAGATTTCGGGGCTCCCTGTTCGACTTCCAGGGTGGCTTATCTGCGGTTTGCAGTTGGTTTTCGCTCTATTTACTAAAGGGGAGGTCGGAAAACCTAATGAACAGCGCGGATTAGGCCGAAAGCCTCTCGCTGCCTAGAATCCAGATTCAATGGGCCGGTCAGAGGGGTTTACCCAGCACTGAGAGCTGTCGCCAAGCTTAAGGGCTAAATCGCCAAAGTGATGAATTTCGCAGGATTTCGGCGAAATCGTCCTCTGTGTCTGAAAGGTGAACGAAATTGCAGAGTAACAAAATGCATCATTCCTATTTGTCAATATACATCATGGGATTATGTCTACTCATCTGTTTTAATGATGCATCGAAACATCATGATATATCAAAATATATTTCCCGAAACAATGCAAAATATCCATCCTCTATTAATGAACTACTATTATACTTTTATCATGTTAGAACATGATGTACTTTTGGGGATGGTGTTTTCTGAGGCAACAAAAATCTGTAGACAAAAAATTTATTCCGTAGGCGAAAAATAAAAATTTTATTATCTGCTCGAGCATCTCAAAAAATCAGCTTTTAATAACATGTTGCCATTTCATTTACAAAAGTTCCGATTCAAAAAAAATAAGTTAATGACTACAGCAAATAAAACCTAGAAAAATGCCATTTTGAGCACGTGATTATATGAAAATTAAGTAAATAGGAAATGCGATACTTTTTTTAACAATGCATGCATGACAAAGTTTTTTTGGATCGTTTGCAATACTAAAGTGACTCATTCAATGAAACGATTAAAACGAATAAAATTATATATAACTTGCAGGAGCACGTGGTGTTTGGCCGTTCTAGAATATTATGTTCTGACATGATACATTGAAATATGCATAGCTGATTTTTTTAATCATTATTTAAATTTATTCTGGTCAATTGACTCAAAAAGGAATAAATATAGATATACGGAGGACTTATAATAGTATAAATAAAATAATTTCATAATAAGTAGAATTAAGAATAACATACGTTAAAATATAGAACAACATTAAAAACAGCGAAGAACACAATTTAGGAAATTATTTTAGAAATAACATAAATAGCGGTTAAATACAAATATATAATAACATTTTATATTCAGTTAAACATTAAGATATAACAACTCATAATTCTACTCAGAATAGCATAAACAACGTAAAATGTCGATTAGCTTTTATTCCACAATTTAGACTAATATAGAGCTGAATTGAGAACGGATCATCAATTCAAGACTACTCACTTCCTGCAAACACAGATATATCTTCAAAATAATTATGCTAATTATAATTAAATGAAATCACAAAGAAATTCTTTTAGAAAGATAATTTTGTAAAGGCATTAAGAGGTGAAATATTTTTTAAGGTAAAAAAAAATCTGGCATATTCTAAGAAGTTTTGAGCACTAATGGTAAAACTTTTAGCAAGTTAATCTTATTTTATATTTATACAATGAACATCTCATATTTTATTTTCTGATATTCCTTTTGAATTTATAACCTTCTATTTCTTTCTGAGTCTCATTTTAAACGATTTTCATTTGGACTAAAAAATTTATTTTTCTTCTTATTAGTAAAGGAGATTTTATAAAAAATATGACAATGTAGTAATGTATGTCATTATATGACAATATAGTATCAACTTTTCGATTTTAGTTTTTATTTCCTAAAAGGTGGGAAATATTTTTTGGCCAAAAGGTTCGCCGTAGATATTAACCACATTTAATTTCAATTAAATCGCTTAGATAAAATATTATGTTTCAATTTTTGAGTAAATGAACATTCCACGTCAACATCTTTATTCTAAAAATAGTCATATAAAATTTCCTAGTGGAAGAAACTATCATTTTTTAATATGAGATCTCTAAAAATAAATATTTTAGTATGCACTTAAACTATTTGCTGAAACTTTATTTCATATTAGTAACATTTCTTTTCTAAGAATATTTTAATTCACATGATTTGATATTATTAATCAATTATTTTAATTTATTTTTTATCGAATATAGGAATTTCAAAATAAAACTTGAAGCGATGATATTCTAACTGAAATAAATTTTAATTGCATCATTCGCATTTACAATACATTTTAACTTTCAAAGAATGTCTAATAATGTTATATGACAATGTAGTGTCTTACCTTATTTATAATGTTGTTCAAGTTTTTGTCAAAAAATATTGTTTACTATTTTTACTACACTAATAAACCATTTTTAAGAATCTTTTATGTGAGAACATGTTTTGTTTGGGTTAGTAAGTTTTAACGTCTCCTAAATTTTCGGCCAAAAAATATTTTTACTTGCTTTTGCCAGTATTATTATTATTATGTAAACTTCTTTGAAAGCAGATAGTTTTTAAAAGACTGGCCTGTTTTTATCAGTCTTTCTTTATTATTATGTATATTTCTTTGACAGAAGTTGTGTTTTTAAAAGGCTGAAGAAGAACTATGACATCATAACAGTTATTTCATCACAAAATCGATCGATCACTAAAGCGTTGTTTACCAGCTAGAAAAATTGAAAATGAAAACTTTAAAAAAATTATCCTTGTTTATATATATCTAAATATATAAATTAAAGAGGAATACAGACCAATATTGAAGTCTCATGATGGTTTCAAACCGGTTTAAACTGGTTAATGACTCAAATTAATTAAGACAAATAATGACTTAAAAGAGAATAATTTTCTCACATGATAACTTGAAATTTGCGATCGAAGATTCAATTTTTTATTTCTTAAGCTTTATGTTTATAATTCGTCCTTACAAATCTCATGAAATCAAAAAAATATTATTTCTTTTGTTATTAGATCGTTCCATTTCTATCAAATAAATTTTTAGCAAAATTAATGCATTATTGATAATCAAGAGACAAAAAAATTATTAAAATATTTTATCTTTTCCAGATATAAATAAAAGTTTTCAATAATTTTTTGAACAAAAAATAAAAACACTACTATAGTTTATTTCTGAACTCTGATTAACTGAAAAACTGATTGATAGTGATTTCAGAATTTTAAGAGATATTGCAAGTTAAGTAAAAACGTTTTAAATAGTGTACTTAATTGAGCCTGTTTATTCACTTAGATAATGGAGAATTTTGCTATGAAACACTATGGTTCTAGCAATGGCGTATTAATTACGAAAAGGTGATTTTGAGATAGAAATAATAATAAAAAAATACATAGAAGGCAATAAAAAATACAAATAAACAATACAAAAGCGAAACATTTAATTATCTTCATAAATAATCAATGAACTTATCTACAAATGTGAAAACAATTAGTATAAGAAAAAGTGGGATATAGAACCATCATTGTTTAATAATCTAGTAATTAGTCATAGAACGCATTGAAAAGGAACAATGTATTACATTATCTTTCAGCAATTAATCATAAAAAATTTAATATTTTTTCTTAATCTTTTCAGTTCGTCATCAAGTATATGTATTAAATTCAGATTTGAGAAATCTTATTTATGACAAAGGACCAATGTGGGAAAAGAATATTTCCATTATGCTGCGTTACTACAAAGCTCAAGGTAAATAAATAAATAAAAAGGTTTTTTGGAATGCTACAAAAGCTGAAAATATAAAAATTGCAAAATTTATGTTTTAGATTTGGAAAAAAAATCATAAAAGTTCAAATAGAAAAATTTATTTAAGTTACAATTTACAAAACGAATATAAGAGGATGGCAATCTTTACCTTTTTTTCTTTCATGCATTATTTCGAATAATGCTTTCCGTCAATTTTTATTGATAAAAAAAGGTTGGGGAGTCTTTTAAAAATTTTTAATTTATCTTTTTTTTAATTTTATCGTTTCTATTCTATAAAAATCTTAAAATTTATCAAAATGTTATTTGTGTTTTTTTTTTAAATTCATTTATTAAACTTTTTTTTATCTTCCCAATACATAAACAAATTTATATAAATTTTTCTTTGACCATGACTGACTTTTTAGACCATGTTTTTTCTGAACTCGTCTTTTTAATGCTTATGTAAGCATATAAAAAGGTTTTAGAAATTGTCTATAATGGTCTAATACAAATTTAAATTTCTATAAATGCCTTACATAAAATATTCGTTTGATTGAATGAATTTGGAGATAAGAAGTTCTGACTTTTTTTCGAAAGCACTAGCTCATTCGCTTATGTTAGGAAACTTATCTACCTTATATATAGGATTTAGAACAAGTTTCACTTTGTTCTAAATCAAAACTACTAAAACAAATTCAAATACTCATTGAATTCTCCTACTTCATAAACCAAATAATATTTATCTATACTACTATTATAAATGTGAAAGTTTGGGTGGATGGATGGATGATGTCCGTCAATCACGCCAGAACGGCTGAAGTAAATTGGATGAAATTTAACACAGAGATAGTATATAGTCTACGGAAGAATATAGGGTAATTTTTATTCCGGTTAATTGAATGGCTAATTTTTTATTAATTAAAAACTAACTTTCCCACCAAAAATTTTTTAAAAAAATCTGAAAACATCTGCCTGAGCTTTTTGAAACATTTATTTTTATTTTTCTAATTCCGGTATTCATTTATTATTTCAGTTTAAAATCGTCTGCTGACAAATTTCATCAGAACAGAACAGAAAAAAAAACTGAAAACATCTGCCCGAGCTTTTTCAATCGTTTGTTTTAATTTTTGGCGTTGAAAATGTATGCATGCTTACGGTTTTAATAACATTTTAGACTGTCAGTTTTTACATATACACATCAAAATTTCCACGCGTATGAAGTCGCGGGTAAAAGCTAGTATTATATAAATAAATAGCCAAATACGCGATGTCTTTAGAAAATCAGCAACGGTTTCTTTAAACTGAAGATGGATATTGATTTTCATTGATTCGTTGGTGACAAATCGGACCCTGGTTCTTATCTTTGAACATGCTATTTCGGATAACCCTCGTCGCCAAGATAAGACATTTCCTTTCCCACCCAATGCAAAATTGATGGGGATTCTCTCTTCCTTCATCTTCTCTTCGCTGTGTCCTCAGTGGTTATTTCTGAACAGAAAAGCAAGAAATTCTCATTTTGAAAGGAGACTTACAAGAAAAAAGAAAAAGGAAAGCAACAACTTTACATTAAATTAAATTTATTTAACGATTATAGTCTTTTATTATAGTCTTTTATGTATTAATCTTTTCTTCTTATAGTGATATGAAAAATTTATGATTTTTCCCTAAAGATAATTAATAATTTATTATTTCATTAGTATTATTAATTATTATTATTAATAATGCTTCGGACTAAAGCATGCATCGAATTTTCATGCTAATAATATGAAGTAATTTTAATTAAATTTTTTAAAATCATGTTTAAAAAATTTCTTAGCATGAATGTCTTAATTACTTAAAAGAAATCAAAATGAGAATATTTGGGTTCCAAAAATTATGCTAAGAAAGAAATGTGTCTGTTGGACATTTTTTATTTGTTTCCCGATTTTTAAAGAAAAAGTTTCGTAATCGATTTGTTATTCATTTCCTAATGCGACAGAAGTTTATTTATGAAGTTTGAACATTTGTTTCAATATCTTTTAGAACTTAATTCGCCGTCAATTTAATTGAATGTTAACTCTATATCCATGGCATCACCTGATTTTTTTTAGAAATAAAACATAACAAAATTAAATGAAGAAAATAATTAAAACAAAACAAAATATCTTTTGCTTTGTATGCTAAAAAACGAGGTTTTAAATTTTAAAAAATTAAAGTCAGTTAATGAATATTCAATAAATGAATAAATCTTTTTTCTAATTTGTAGTAAATCCTATAAATGCATGAAATTAATTAATGGAAAAATTAAATTAAAATTATTTGTTAGAAAAAAACTTAATTAATTCATATTGAACTGAGGGAACCAATACTTGAAATATTGCTCCCTGTATAGTTTTAGTTTTAGGGGAAATGAAAGTAAGAGCTAAATAATTAATCTTGACTTTTTAATTTTTTTTATGTTTGTAGAATTTAAATTTATTAATAGATTTTTTTCTCTCAAAGCTTTAAAATTTATCAATTTTGTATCCTAGTATATAAATAAAACATTTTAACGTTTATAATTTAACTGTCAAATAATCAATTAATATTTATTAAACTTTATATTCATATAAAAGACGATGTTAGGCAATGAATTCAGAAGAAACTGGTTATAAAATTTCGTAATAATTACATTTTTATTATAAATCTGGAAATCAGAACAAAATAATAAATTCATGAACAGAACACTGAACAGTGAAATCAATACTATTATTAAATTAGGCCACAATAATTGTCATTATAAAGAAAAAATCTCAACTATTCATTGAAATTATTTTCAATTTTGAAAATCCCGTATAAGTTTAACACTTGAGAACAGTCAGACTTAAAAACCTATTATAATACATGTAAATTTCATATCGTTTATATTTTTTTCATAATTTCCAAAATAAGTTTCAATAAGCGTGCGAAGATTTTTTAAAGGAAAGTTAAGAAGCTTTAGTGTGGTTTCCAAATAGATAAAAATTTAAATCATAAATACTAATTTTTTCCACGATATCTTAAGATAAATGTCTTAACCCACATAATTCAAATCCATTTATTCAACGTGATTTATTCACATCGTTTGTCGTCCGTGAACCTGCTTTTGTTTCGTTCAAAAAGTAGGTTGACAAGATAGGTACCACTTACTTTTCTGATGTCAAAATACAAAAGAGTAACTCTCTTTTCGAATCATTATCTACCCACAGATCTTATATGTTTTCCAGCTCTCTAATACTCTTTATGTTTACACCTTCACACTTTCTGAACTGCTCATCATTGTTGTCTTTATATGGCTTTTGAAAAGTAACAATGGTTTATCAGGAAAACTGAAGATTGACTCTAGTATAAACAAAAAGAATAGGTCTGTTTATCATTTTAAATGATATTTTCTCCTCTAGCGATGACTTAAGACTGTTATTATATCTTTTTTTTGCCATTTTTGAATCGCCTGCAATATTTTCCAGGTTTTGAAAATAGATTTGTATTTTTTTTTATTTTGGTTCTCACGTAGAAGTGAGCATTAATCTTCAAGATAAATTGAGCTGTCAAGTTCTTCAAGGTGTAAAAAGAATGGAATTGTTATTATAATTATCATTTGCGGAATTTAAAATTCCTGCTTATGCAAATGTCATTTGTTGGAGTGATATTACAAGAAAGAAATTTTGGGATGGAAATCTTAATTTCGAATGATACGGTTATAGGATGATATTGGCAGTGTTACGCAAGGTACACAAAAAATGCACACAAATGCCAATAAAAATAAACTTAGAAATTAACGACAGATTTTACCAGTATCTTGTAAATATTCATGACAAAGTTTCTGTAAAACTAGGCATAGATCCGCCATTTCCTGAAACCATTACTGAAATTCTATCATCAGGTTACCACAGTCATTCTTTTAGCCGATTAAAGGCAACTATTTTCTAAAGAATTATTCGTAACAGCATCATCATTTAAAGAAAATAATTTCATTAATCTATTTTATTCAAGATACTTTGCAGTGCAAAACTTCATTTTTATCATGCTCATATTCATGGCAAATTCTCCGGAAAATCGAGCTTTGTAACCCCCCCCCCCCCACAGATATACAAATGACTTTTGAGACTAAAATCTTGAAACAATTTCTGTTCCACTAATTCATTTTCAAGAATTTAGAGAAAAAAGATATACTTGATTCATTGATTTTTTTTTATTTTTACGAATTTATAGAAAATTTTCATAGACAGAGGGAATAATATTTATTTGTGTGACATCAGTCCATAAACATTTATGTGGTTATTGTAAAGTGGACATGTTTAAACAATTGACTGAATTTATTAGAATCATTAGTAAGAGACAGTAACCTGAATCGTATTAAACATCATCAGTAACAAATAATTAAGAAGGATTTTTTTCCTGTTTAGTTTCTTCTGCTGATTATAGGGAATATTTTGATGAATATGATTAGCTTTTAATGATTAGCTGTGATATATGAGTGTTAGAAGCTTATTAAAAATAGACTTTATACGGCAATGCACACTTTCTCTTCAATGCTTACAGCACTATCTATCTGAATTGTTTCTTGTTTATTGTACTCTCCAGCAGTCAACAAGTATTTTTTATATTACGAAAACCAAACTCAACTCAAAAATCTTTTTTCATATAAATTCCTATGTGTGAATTCCACCATAATAGGTCTCATAATTTTGATTCCTGATCAGTAACAAATGTAAAACATCAGTCGTCAGTTTCACTCAACTTCCCTTTCGCGTGAATGAAAGGACATTTGGAAATGGAGATGAAAGTACTGCAAGAAATATATATCAAAAACACTAAGTGCTCAACTACGTAAGAACACAAAATTTGAGATCTTGCGGACTTGTTTGTGGTGTTTTTATTTCCATTTGATTTTTGCTTTTCAGAATACTTAACTTATTCAAATTCAAATCAAATATCCTTTAAATTTCAGGTAATAATTTTTGGATGATTTTAAATTAAATTTTTTTTATAAGTTAATGTTTTAAATCAGTATAGTATAGTCATATGCTCTTATGTGTCAATAGCATATGCTCTTTTGCAGTTAGTTGACTCTCAGTAGCCAATATCTTTGTGAAACCCCGTATCAAATTATTTAGATCATATTACAAAGTTTCAAATCGTTCTTTTGCTTAAAATTTTTAAAATTTAATTTTTTTATACGCATGGGGCAAAAATTTTCCTGAAAGTGACTCACAAACACTTCGAAATACCAGTTTATTACTCGCTTATATGATTTATGTGTGACTCAAAAATTGTTAAAATAAGCACTACATTAACATTAATATAAAAGTGCTTAATATTGAAGACTGGATTTGGGGGAAAGAAAGCGCTGAAACTTGCGTTGCCGATGAACCTCTAAAAGGTATAATCTGGGTCGAAACAGTAACAGAATATATACCATAGATATACATTATATTCGAAATTCTAATCAAAGATTATCCATTTTGATGCAACTATAAAGCTGAATAATAAAGGGTTTATCAATTTTAGTTAGATTAAAAGAATGAATGAATTAGATAAAAGAATGAACGATGAATGAAAAATTAGATAAAATTAATTAAAGCTATTTTGAAATTCAACATTTTTTTCCCTTTAGTAACCTTAGAACCATTATCAATAAAAAGTATTTTTATACTATTTAAAATTATATATATATATATATATATATATATATGCGCCCAAAGAGGGTGACTATTTGGGAAGAAAAAAATCGAGTATCGAAAATATATATTATGTTTAAAAAAAGATTTAAAAAAAACGACAATTAATTTAATAGTTAATTAAAAATTAATTAATAAACTAAGTGAAATAAATTTTAGAAAAACTAAATAATTTTTTAATAAATTTATTCATTTTTAATTTTTTCCTCCACAAATTAAATTTTTTTTGAAAACGTGTGCGTATATAATGTTTAAATGTTTTCTGTACTGTAGTCTTCTGAACAAGGTTGTAATTAACTCCACATTGTTTTCTTACTTTTTTTTAACCAGCGTTCTTTAATAAGAATGAGTACAAATTGTCTTTTCTTATACAAAAAAAAAACTTGTGAAGAGATATCGTAATTACAAAGCTAAATCCAACAAAGGTGCCGACAATGCTCACCAACCTAGTCCAAATTAGTGTAACTTAAAAGTAAGCGTCTTCCAGAACGGAAGGATAATACCCGCATTCTCATCCTTAGACGCCTTAATTCCTTATTTTATATGCCTACTTTTTCCACAGGACGAGGCATAACGCCTTTAATAAGAGCGTAAGTGCGTTTTTTACTCAGCCAACTTGTTTTCCTTTGGGATTAAACCATTAGGTGTTAAGAGTGAAGCAAATTGCTGTATCGCAAACAAATTCGCTGCTTTCAAAAGTCATAAAAAAAATACAATCCTCCGAAGAAAAATAAAATACAAATCCCTTTTCGCAACCCTCACTTTGTTATGGACAGAATTCTTTCACGTGCAGTCCGCATTAAAAAAAAAGAAAAATTTCGAGCAGTATGCGGATGTGGAGACGAGCATAAAAGGAGAAAGATACATTCATTGTGAAGGGGTGTGTGGAGTGTGTTAGACCACGAGATTGAAGCATAAATCATGATCCCACGCAACAGTAAAAAGAAAAAAAAATTGGTTCCGCCCAACCCCCTGGGGCTATAGGAACCCGAAAGTTCCGAAGGTCAAATCATTTCATAAGGATGCGAGTGGATTTTTCTCAGGGGTCGTCATCTTTTTGTAAGGAGATGAAGTTTTAAGGACGTTTCCTACTGTGAGCACACTCACTCCTTTCGGATAGACGGACGATGTTTTTCTTTGCTCGGACGTTGGATATTTATTTATTGCATGAAGAAAAGGAGAAATATTTCATATAATTTTTTGACCGTTAAATTTTGTTTTTATTTTATTCCTTAAAAAAAATTTTTTTTGAAGTTAAAGCGCGTGATTTATTTGATAATGCATGAACCCTTAAATCATGGATAGCGAAATGCAATTTAAAAGTCTTGAATATTTTTGCAGTTCTTGTTTGATGATTCTGTTTGGAATATTTACGGTTATTTTAATCTTTATATAGCATTACTCTAGTATTTATCCATCAAATATTCGAATCTCAGCTTATCTAAATTCGCAATGTTTATCGTTTTTATATAAAATGGATAACTTGAATATATGCATGTTAACACATATTAAACATGTGGTTCTTTTTTTTAAAAAAAAAAATACAAATCTTCTGTAAGGATTAAAGCTTTTTGTAAAAACTGCTTGTTTCATTTAATTTAAAGAATTAAAATAGTTTTTTCACATGAAGTTTCCTTTTTCAATTTTTTTATAAGATTTTTCAAATTATTCGAATTTTTGCGATTTTCAATCTAAGATCGTCTTTCAATTCTAAAAATTGAAATTTCATTTCAAAGACGCAAGTGATTGCATTTTCTAAGGTACATAACTTGAAAAATCGTTAGAACTTAAATGCATGATCAGGAGTATTAGCCTAAATAATTTTTTTTGTCTAAAGAAGTCATGGTTTTTTTAAACAAGTAAAAAATCAGGTTATTATAAAATGAAAAGACAATTAAAAAATTTTTCAAAAAAGTAAAAGGGGAAAAAGTCGTAGTAGAATATTTTAATATTACTTTTATTATATATTTTTTTAAGTTAATTCATTCAGGTTGGTCACACTAAATAGATTTTATATAAGAAATTATAAAATTGGAAAAAGATATAAGGCAATTCAGAACATTTAATTAAAAAAATTTCCATCCGGGACACATTTTCTAAAAAAAAGCTAAATAACGAGTATATCTTTGGAAATTCGAAATTCTGACCATTTATAATGCATAGTCAAAATCTAAAAAGTGAATTCCTTCATTGCTAACTCTACTTTTACTTGAAGTTAACTTTTTACATAATAACTATTTTAATTCTAATTAATTTTGTTTGTATCCGCTATTTAATTATAAATAAAAATCAAGATATTTTATTTCATTGCAGAATAAATGGTTGACAATAACTCAATACAAAGACTCGAAAATTGGAAAGTTTATCGGCTGATTCTTGATGGAATCGAACCAGAAATTTTGACTAAATCATGAAACCACTCGTTACGTCGTGTGTGAAAACTAATTAAATCTAGGATTTAATAAAAACTAATTAAATCTACAATTTAATTACTCCATAGGAAAGAGGAATTTTATTTCTGAAAATTTAACTGAAAGTGAAAATATTGGGAAGAAATAGCTCAAAATATGAAAGAAATTCCATATACTTATTTTAATTTCTGTTGTTTTTTTTTTAATTTTGTTGTTGTTGTCACTAATAGCACTTGTCATTTTGGACAAACTCGCTGACAGTCGTCAGCGTTTTTAAGCCGAATGTGCATCTCTTGTTTTTAAAGTAGCACCAACTAAAGCCAAGAAGAGTACGACTTAGCTACACACTCATCTCATTCGCAATTAAATGTACCCCCCTTTTTACTGGGAGCACATTCATACACCTCACAGATAGTACATAGAAGAACAACCATGCCATAACCGGGCCTCGAATCCAGAACCAGGATACTCAGATCCCGAGGAAGACATGCTTCCTCTGTGCCAGTAAACTGGCACGTTTTTTTAAAATTGATAGTGAAATCTTACAACTTTCAATTTAAAATTGAACATTCTTTCTTTCTGCTTGAATTTGAAAAGCAAATCATAACAAATATAGATTTCCTATTTTCAAACGTATCAGTTTTATTTCTTTCACCAACATCAATCTTGATACTTAATAGAGATATAAGGGACAGAGTTCATTATTTTGAACTGCTATCAGAACAGGAAGGTGGTATCTGCATCAGAATTTCAACTGAAAATCTTCTATATAACATTAATGTGAGGTCCCAACAATTTTAACCTAATCAGGACCATTAACGCACAGATCAGAGTTGAAAGATGATATTGAATCTGTCATCATCTAATATGAATGCTGTGACTAAATCCCTGGAGCAACACAAATGACCACTCAGAATATATATGAGAGTTTTCAATTCATATTCTGTTTATTGTTTCTAATAGCACTTGCCATGGACAAGCTCGCTGATACATCAGCGAATTTAACCTGAATGGAGGTCTCTTGTTATGAAATAGCGTCAAATAGGGCAAAGCGCACGACTTAGCTATTCACTCATCACATTCCCTTGTACAGTCTCTTTTTACAAGGGGGGGCACGTTAACACAATTCACTTCTTCTGTATTCTATCTGTGAGAGAACACAGAAGAAGAACGACCATACTCTGACTGGGACTCGAAACAGGGACGCTTAGATCATGGGGATGTCTGACTAACCCTATGCCAAGACGCAGGTATTTATATTCTGTTTTTGATGTTTCTCCTCCCCGTGACTAGAAGAGCTAGATCAGGACCAACTCATTCACCCTGAGAAAGTCCAGTACTAAAAGGGGATCATGAACCAGCTCTTGCCTGGTAAGCCCCAGACATGATAAAATGTGGCCAGGAGAGGAGTGTGGGGAAGAACATTTATTGCAGATTTAGAACTGTTGAGCACCTCCAACAAAAGTCATTGATAAAAGATGGCCACTGAGGAAACGGGCAAGAGCAGTTTGATCTCGTCTACTACTGCCTCGAACCAGGAAGGCACCAGGGCGCTTACTCTGACACCATGGATACACCAAAGAGACCATCCAAACGGCCTTATTATTCATATTCTTCTTCTGGCTATTAAAATTTAACTTAGTTAGACCAACATTCCTTTCTTAAGTACTATGAGGACCATTTTGGAGCAGATATCGTAAATTGTAATCATAACTAGAAGACAAAGAAAATATCTAAGCTATGAATCAATTTTCTGAATTTTTCGCGCAATTTACAGCCAGAGAAGGTTTGATCACTAGACGGATTTGGTCGTGATAAAACCAAGTGGTCTAAATCCTTTAAGTTCAATTTCTTAGAAATCAATGCAGGGCAAAAAGAACTAACATTCGAAAAAAAAAACATGAAGTAATGTTATCGACTTAGATGTTTCTTCAATCTAAATTTTTAAAAAAGGATGGATTAAATTTTTGCCTTAGTTGCAATTTAAATTTTTTTTAATCTGGAAAATTATTCACACCACTGACTTTAACTCGCCCATTTAATGCACATCACATTGGTTCTAAAAAAATCTGATTTGAGTTAGCTTTTTTCTTTCAAAGCCGAAAAACACAACAAGCAGCAAACGCCCTTTAAATAATTAGAAAATAATATATTTGGTCTCTCTTTTATTCTTTCTTTTTTAAAAAAAAACTATAGCAAATAAAAGAAGTTAATATGAAAAATTTAAATTTATTAAAATTACCTATATTGTTTATAGAAAGAACAAAACAAATGTATTAATGAATCTTCTTTATTAGACTAACACAGCTTAAGCATGAACAACTTCCAAAGGTCATTGGTATCATTCATATTTTCATTTTCTTTATTTTATAAAACCCAGATGCTCGAAAAAAATGTTTTACAATGCCTCAATGAATTAGACAGTTAGTTACAAAAGTAATACTGAAATGTTTATTCAAGAAAAAATATATATAAACAGAAAAATGCGTAATTTTATAACCTGATTTCTTAAGAATTCTAATCTCTAATAAGCAAAATGATAGACCTTAATCTGTCAAAGTATAACTAAAAAATACATTATCATTTATATCGTTTAACAAAAATTATTATTACATTTCAAAATTAGTTTACAGAAACGTCAAATGTGTTTTTTCACTAGCGATTCGTTAGATAGTAAGCCTATCATTAAAGTTGGAACAGTAGACTTTTTTCTTCTTCTTAATACACATTTTAGATTCAATTAGTAAAAATAACGCAATTGATTTGTGCGCTTAATGATTTATGATAGCTCCAGATTATTTATATTTTTTATTGAACATTTAGAAAAATCCCGTGCACCATTAAGTATCACATGGGGGTTACAAAAGTAATATTTACAGAAATCACAGATAGAGAAAAGCCATGCCTGAACCGGGACCCAGACTCCTAGATCTTTATTTATAATTTAGAACTATTTTTAATGCCTTCGAATATGTTAAAGTCCCATTACTTAAATATTCACAACTGCTGTAATCTACAGGGTATCCAAAAAGTATGTTTATCCCTTTAAAAATTATTAAGAAGAAATAAACATATATGCATATGCTTATTTAAATTCAATAAAGAAAAGAAATTTTATTACTGTTTTTGAAATATTCTAAAGCGTGTGCCAACACTTGTACTATAAAGAATACTCAATCAAGTTTTAGAAAAAAATCGAAAATTGACACTTAGCTTGTATCATTTATGTCATCATAAATGACCATTCTTGAAAAAAAAAATCAGCAAATCTATGTACTCTGAAATTTGTGTTTTATTTGTTTTACTCAGCTTGAATTCGTTAAATATTACATATACAATTTACTATGAAATCATATGAAGCAAGGGCTATTATACTAATGAGCTGATATCTTTTGGATGATATGACAATGTCAAGTGATGCCCTGGCCATTTTCTAAAAAATTATTATTCATAGAATTTTTTAAAAACCTAAATTGTATTTTTATGTTATTTTATTGTTCAACTATTTGTCATACCAGGCTTCTTTCGAAATTTAAATGCTTTCATGTTTATTTGTTTTAATGTAAATTATGTATTTACTATAATACACATAATAATTTTACTTGATTGACTGCTTTGGAGCACTTGTTATAGCTTCAAAATGGAAGTTATATAAATAATTTCTTCCAATTGTTTTAAGCACCGCTAAAACAATATCTTCAAAATATGAAAACAAAAAGTTTTAAAACATTAAGCAGAAATTTTCGAAAATGATAGAAGAGTAGGTAGATTTTTCCTATTATAGAAAATCAAAATCAACTACTTAAAATTTTAAAAGAATTATTAAAAATATAAAAAAAGTTATACAAGAAGACATTTGATTTTTTTTTTGAAAAGATAAAGTTTTGAATTTTAAAATAGAATAAGTAATTAAATAATAGTAAAGTAATTTGCTTCTTAATTACTGTAAAAAACGACAAGATTACTGTCAAGTCTAATGAATTGAACTTATAATTAACTTCTGTACTTTGAAAAAATGAAAATATTCTGTTTGACATAATTCTTCCGATTTAAAATGGCTGAGTTGTTCAGGAGAAGATGTAGAAAATAATTATAGACTCTTTTTTTAAATTATGACACCTTTTTTTTTAAGTTGAAAATACTTTTTGACCGTACTTTCTCCATGGTATAACTCTCTTTTATTACTGATATTCCCAAACAAATTTCTAATAAGGGTAAATATAGTTTCGAGTATTTAAGACTAATATTTGGCTTCCTTAAAAGTAAATAATACGTTAAATAAGTTCAACTTCAAGTAATTTTCCTCGAATTTTAATTCATTTTTTTAGTTATAAAATCTGATTTATTTAGTGGCATTAAAAGAATAAACATTACCAGGAGAATAAATCAATTAATTATGTTGGACTGAAATAAACCTATTAATTCTGTTTATGAATCGCTTCTCTGGATGGATATTCTAAACACTTTTCATTCCACTGTTAAAACTGAATCAAACTCCTATATCTGGATTACAGAATAATTATATTCAATTAACAACATTTTAAAGGTAAATATCAGGAAAAACATCACCAAAAATTCTAAGAACAATATTTTTAAAAAATCGGATCTGAAGTTATTTGCTGTGGATCTTTTTGAGATTAAAACAATGTTTTATTGAATTATGATAGTATTAAGATAAAAAAGGTTGGCATTTTGTGAAAAAATGTAAACAATGTTATAATACTGTTTTAAGGGCTTAAAAATATGCAAAAGAGTTAGGTTGAGTGGGTGTTTGGAAATTTGCATTCTATTTTGCAGCTTAATATTGTGATTCTGTCATATGTATATACATATTTATATTAATTGTAATTATTTAATAAAAAGTAATTGAAATATTTTTTCTTTGTTAACCCAAGTTGGAACGGATTTTTAAAAAATTGTTTTTTTAAAACATTAATTGTTAATTTGTAGTTTTGTGGGCAAAAAACAAAAATAATTTCATAACTCGATTCTTTTAGCTTCAGGAAATCTCGGGAAAATCCTTAATATTGTTATTCTGTCATATTTATAGAAATATTTATATTGATTTTAATTATTTAATAAAAAGTAACTGAAATATTTTTTTGTCAACCCAAGTTAGAACTGATTTTTTAAAAAAATGTTTGTTTGTTTTTACATTAATTGTTAATTTGTTATTTTCGATATTGGACAACAAACAAAAATAATTCCATAACTTTATTCTTTTAGCCTCAGGAAATCTCGGGAAAGTACAGAATCATTACAATGTTTTTAATAATTTGCCGACTATCCTCCACCTTCCCTTAATGAGAAAATGAGACAGAAGTGGAGAAACTTTTCAGTTTGCATATAATCCCCAGTTTCAACTCGACTCGTTTCTCTTTCCTCTGTTGGAGGAAAACTCTTGATGACGTCACTAGGGTCTCATTAGTCCAGCTAAGTGTCTATTAAATTCCGAGGTCAAAAGAGTAGATAGAAGCGGTGACCAAGGTGAGCTCTTTAAACTCGACCCGTGGAAATATAGATTTGCACCTGCCGCCGCGCCGAAGTCCATCAAGATCAGAATGCGAAATCCAAAAAAAAAAAAAAAAAAAACAATTACCCATAAGGTCCGCGATTGGAATGTTGCGACGTCTGTGATTAATGGACAGAGCGAGATAATCAGTTACTATTTATTTTTCACTCTCATGTTTGAATAGGTTTCAAGGCTTGTTCACGCATTCGCTTCATTTGAATAAATAGCACGAAGTTATTAGCCGTGCTATTTCGATTCAACGTAAATGAAATGTAGCGATTACGAATTGAAAAAAAAGGTTCTGGCGAAAACCTATAAGGAAAGTCATATAAAATATATTAGAATTATGAAATCAAAACACTTCTCTCTGTACTCTGTTAAAGTAAAGGAAATGAAGATTCTATTCTAAGGAAAGAAGAAAATTTATGATTGCAATGCCCATCAAAGAAATATTTATTTAAAAAATTTTAAAAACATAATTGTTATATTTTACGATCGCAAATAATGCCGATAGATTTTTTTTTTCATTTTATAACCGGGTTCTTACTGTTAGTTACTTCAGAAACTATTATAATTTGAAAGAATTTTCATTTATTTTACAATTTAAAATATAATGTATTAAATTTTTAATAAACACTTACAGCAATTTTTCAGTTATTCCGGGAATCATAATAATAAAATTGATTCATGTATTATGAAAGAATGAATACTTTAAAAGAACAAGCCATCTGACGTGAAATTAAAATTTCTTTTTTTGCGTTGTGCTGTAAGGCGATTATTTTTCCAAGTGCAAAATTTGCATTATATTAAAAGTCATAGAACAGATTCTCCGACTTGCCACGAAGGCACACGGATTAACCATCAGCACTGAATGACCGGACCACCGCAACAGCAATTAGCGGGAACTGTGGTTGAGTCCCAATGGCCATCACCGGCCACGGTATAACCCTCCCCGAAGGAAGTACAATCCGTCATCGATGGGAGGAGTCTTAAACCCACCTATCAATGTACCCACCGGATTGGCGAGATCCAAACACCATACCAGAAGTATTTCATCCCCAATTACGAGGAGCCCCCCGGGGGGATGCATTGTATTAAAAATAAACCATTATTTAAATGCATAATTTTTTAAGTGCGTGAATATGATTTCTTTTTCATAATCCATGCCTTTACTTGCTTTTTAACACAATCTGTAAAGAGAGTATATTTTACTTATTGAAAGAATTATGTGTTGTTCAATTTTTCCTCAAATACTTTAAACATGAAAAGCTTCATAGCTAAAGGATATTGGAAATGCTTATCATTAAAGCAATATTAATAAATGAAATAACTTATCTTTCTCCTTGATTTCTTCATATTACCACAACTTAGAATGTTTTGTGTTCATCTTCGTCTTACGGTATAATTTTAAAAAAGGGTTTTAAAAAAAATTTACATTTTCTCTTTTTGTTGACCATTTCGGACCAATGTTTGTGTCATATCTATAAATCTGAAATCATTATCATATCCAAAAATTTATTCTTGTTGTTGCAATTTTGTTATCATTCTTGAGTCTGTGCTTTCGCAATACGAATAGATACACAGACGAATAGTCAAAAAGTTGACGAAATGTTCCTTAAATTTGATGAAGATATATAATCGAATAATCACATTCGCACAGGCCAGTACAACGATAGACAAATATGCCATTAATGGATTCCACCTAGAAAATATTTATTGATATAAATGCTTAATTCGTTTAACTCCATTCGTTTATATATCATCATGTTCCCAGATAATAGTAATTTCAAAAAAAAAAAAATTGAGAAGGCGATGATTTAGGAGAGTATGAATGAAATAAAAATAATAAAATCCACGGTCGCAAATTTCTAGTTATCATGAGAGAACAATAGTATTTTTAATGATTATTTGTCTTAATTAATTTAAGTTATTAACCAGTTTAAACCGGTTTGAAAATATTACAATACTTCTCTCTCTCTCTCGCCAAATGTTCAGCAACAAGAAAAAGTCTCTTCGCTAAAATGGCAAGAATAGTTTTTCACATGATAATTTTCGGACTATTTCAAATATTTTCCTTGTAATTCAACATATAGTTTTGAAATCATTTCATGTTAAACGCATTTTGCAACTTTATTTTTCGTTAAGTTAAGAAAGATAACACTGTTGCGTTTTAAAATATAGTATGAAGATATGCTCCATCCATAAAACAAAAGAAAAAAAATTGAAATGAAATCTACAGTCCCAAATTTCTATCCCAAATTATCTTCTGAGAATATTATTATTTTTAAGTGATTATTTGTTTTCATTAATTTAAGTCATTAACCACTTTAAACCGGTTTGAAAATGTGACAAGACATCTCTCACTCTCTCTCTAATGATATTTTTTTTTAAATTTTCATTTTCAATTTTCTAACTGGCAAACAAAGTTTTGGAGCTCGACAGATTTTAAAATAATAAAAACCTCAATAACTTCGACGAAAAGTTCACTATTACTGGAAACTATTGTATATGTGGTAAAATACAATGAACGTAATGCAAATTCTTGTAAAAATTATATACTAATATTTACAGTATTTTGAGAAATACAATTAGTAAGAATGCGCTTATGATATCATTAACCCCTTAACCGGTTTATTTTTCTTACTACCTAAGAAGATGAAACCTTCTTTTTTGGGAATATTTTCTTATTTTGATTCAAATGGAAATCCATGGAATACTTGGCTTATCTAAGTATTCGAAGTCATTTTACTATTGAATATAATGCTATGAATGATTTATTTTTTGTTTACAACTATCAAAATCCGATAAATCGTTGCACGTACTACATACAGGCAAAACAATTAAATTGTTAAATAATAAATATAAGTCGTGTTTTACAAAATTGTGACAATTAAAACTGTAAGAGAATTTTAAAAAAAACACAAACGATAATCTTCTGAGCGCGAGATTTGTTATATAAAAGTAAGAAATCATAAACAATCGTGGAAGATGATGTCATTTCATAGAAAAGGCAAACAAAAATCAATTGATAGTAGTAACTTAAATAAAATATCTCCAACAATACTCGCAAAACAAACTTCAATTGTTATGGATCAGATGATTCGCTATCTACCAATGAAAAAACGCAGACACCAAAACTTCGAAGACACTAAAACTTCCTAATCAAAACAACATCATGTTCTCACTTGATAATAATCAATAATGTGAAAGTAATTTTTGGGGAGATGAAATTTTTTTTCTATTTGTATATTTGCTTTTCATACGAGGGAATAAAAAAAATATCGTTCTTGAAATAAGCGTAAAGAATAACAACAAAAAAGGAGGAGGGGGTAGAAAAAGCAAAAACTAATACTGAAATACTGAAGCCAAATCTTGCAAAGTCCAAGTGCTGAAGTTAAAAAATACAACTGCTTTGCAGCAAACTCCGAATACGCGGAGTTACTAACCACTAAAATTTCTCCTCCAGACAAAAGGGGCAATGTTTCGAAAAAGATATGTTCAGCCCTCCTTGCATAGGCACCACACGGCCCTTTCAGAATAAGAAAAGAACATCAGCTACCCACTGCGCGCGAGCGAGAGGAGCAACATGGCGGCCAGTTGAGTAATGAGCCAGAGGAGCAAAGTCGTATTTTAGAACCTATTTGTCAGAGGTTTATAAAGTGTCATGCACCCATTGTGCTCCAGCTCAAGACTCTTCTTCAGGGTCAATGGAAAGAGATTTGTCTAACTCGCCAAAGTGAATAATATCGCGCCAAAAATAGGGGAATGGACCTTTATTTTTTAAAGGTCTAGAGGGATAAAAGGCTTTACAGGCGGAGAAGAAAAGGCAATCATTTTTCTTCACAAAGGATCGCGTACCGTTTATAAATCCCGTTCTTGAATACCTGGAGACCGTCTACCATCCCTTTTAAACATTTTTTTTAACAAGTGGTGTTCGTGTTGAAAGTTACAAGTGAAAACTCCCAATGCCAAGACATTTTGTAAACAGTTTAGATTCTACCTAAATTCGTTTTTGTTATTTAAACTGTCTCTTAATTGCAAACAGTTTTAGCTCAGACTTAAAGAGCTATTATTTCATTAAAAGCTATTTATTAGAAATTATAACATATCGATTAGATTTAATGTTTAGTTTTTGTTGAAACATTAAGGTTAATGTCTAAACAAAAGTCAAAGCATTTATGATGTTATTTATGAAGTTTCGTAACTTCTTATAAAATGCTGTGAGAAAAGAAACAAAGTCATAATCTTTCATTTTCATAACATTTTATTAATTATTCGTGAAGATGAAATCCAATATTTCTGTTTTATTAATTTACGATTACGGCTAATAAGGATGATAGTAGCAATGACTGTTATCACTGGATAGTTATTAATTATGCTATGAAACAGATTGAGAATATTTTGCTCTTAAAGGTATTATCACATACAAAAATATAATGAAGATTATTCATATATTTTTATTCATATATTTCAATTTTAATGATTCTGGAGTAATTTGTAAAGCTATCATTTGTTGGCCACATTTTTTAAATACCGTCATATTCTCCCTATTCTTAAAAGTTTTGTTTCATTATAATAAAATTATCTGGAAAAATATGAGCCCAGTAATAAACTTAAAATGAAATTATAAAAAATCTTCTATTTAATACCTTAAAAATCACAGAATTTTACAAAAATAATCTTTCGTATAAGTTTCAACAATACAGTTCATTGTTGTACTGAAATTCAATCCAGTCCCATGTTTCACAAGATATCTCGTGGGATTTCCATGCATTGATGAAAGCTAAAGAAGAAAGTTTCTTTTTATTAATCCCATACTTGAAATGAGGAAAAGATAGTTATATTTCTAACGACTTAAACAGGACCTAAATCTATGAGGAATACTAATGTAATAAGCCCTTGCTGGTGTAGCGTGGAAGTTTGGGAAGGGAGGTGGAGGCAAGCTCAAGTGTTGTTCTTGTCTTCTGATAGCGATTCAAAATTACGAGGTCGTTTCAATGTTGCTTTAAAACGGGACGTTATTACATTAAAGAACAAAAAAAACCCTGATATAGCAGATCACATACAAATAATAGAGGTATTCAGCTAATCAGCGTAACGCGATGCAGACGACAGTGCGTATATAAGACAACAGGTGTCTAAGGTGATTATTACATTGATTCTTACTGCTACAATGGCAAGTTTTCAAGTTTCAAATCATTTTCAAAGGGGGGTAATCGTCGGCGTACGGGGGATGAGGCATAGCATTTCTAAAGTATCGAGGAAATATGGATTTTCGTAAACAACTATTCTAAGTGTATACCGTGCATATCGAACTTCAGTAAAACCTCACATCTCCGACAGCGGTGCAGGCGGAAAATGGCCTGGAAAGAATTTGATCATTGACAGCAGAAAAGAATCGTTCAATGACATAAACGTTCAACATTTCTTCAAATTGATGTGGATTTGCAAGTAGACCAATCAACAGTGTCAGTGCACATACTGTGACACGCACGCTAATTGATATGGGCTTCTGCAGCCAAAGTCCATCTCGTGGACCACTGTTGACTCAGCGGCATGAAGCTCTGCGCTTTGCCATGGCTTTCCAATACCGTCAATTACAGGGAAAATGTTGTCTGGTCTGATGAATCACATTTCCAATTTTATCAGACGGATGGCCGTGTACGGATATGGAGAAAACCTATGAATACATGGATCTTCCATGTCAACAAGGAACTATTCAAACTCATGGGGACACTGTAATGGTATGGGGCGGGTTCATTCGGCATGAAATGGGACCGTTGATACGTCTAGACTCGACAATGACAAATCGGTAGTATGTTAACAACCTTTCTGGCCCCTTCATCCATTCACGCCTTATTGTAATTCCGACAGACGTGTACAGTTCCAGCAGAAAAATGCACCACCTCACTGGTCTACAATAGCTGCCGAGTGGCTTGATGAAAATTCTTTTGAATTTCGTTCTCTCTTTTGGCCACCTAATTCCCTTCATATGAGAATTATAGAGCAAATCTTGGATGTTTTGCAACGTACTGCTTTTAAGAGATCTCCATCACCTCATACTTCCATGGCTTTGTGTATTGTCCTGCAGGAATCATGGTCATCTGTGTACGAAATATCTTTACAAATCAGTTGAATCCATACCATGCCTTGTTACATCATTTATGCATGTTAGTGGATGCTGTGCGCACAGAGGCGGATTTCCAAATAGGCGCAGGAGGAACGCGCCTCGGGCCTCATAAATTATGTGGCCTCAAAATTTAGTTCTAAAATAATAATAATTTAACTTTTGAAAAAGAGAACATTTTTTTATTAAAACATTTCATTTTTACACTCTACTATTACCACTCTCAGTTCAGATATTTCAATCAAAATATCATGCAGTACCCTTGAAAAACTAACTATTTTCATAAAGAGAGAATAAAAAGTCAACCAGGAGGGGGAAGATATTTTATATCTTTTGTCTTGTGTGAAACTAAAGAGATAGATATCATGTTACACCCTCCTGGACACTCGGAACCTATGAAGTACAGGAATGGCTTTCAAAGTCTCAAGGCAATGAACGTGTTTGCATAAGTGGACATAGGACGCATTTTAGTCACCGAACTTGGTTAGAAGATCTTTGCTCAAGGAGGTTAGTTTCTCCGAAACATCCTGTTAGCGATTTAGCGTTTCACATTTGAAAAATATTGACTTTGATTTGCGTTGTGGAAAGGAATTCATATATGTGTTTGACCTTTGACCAATGTGAAGAATGGTAAGCATATAATTTTTTAATACATTTTCGTACTTTTGAAAATATTGTAATCGTGGCTTTATATTTTTTGGCACATTTGACGTTTAAAAACATGGCTCATTTACAATACGAATCGTGAGGCATTGACACTGCTCAAAAAAAAATAATAAACTGATTACTTTCTCTTATTAACTGAAGGGGGAAATTTTTCAAATCGGAAAAATCGTCAAAAGTCCAGCTAATATTTTTATACGATTAATTTTTTTGAATGTTTTAGCCATGTTACAGAAAAGAAAGTATGGCTTCAAAACGAGAAAAAAAATGCAAAACGACATAAAAAATTTATTCAATAAATGTATCATAATATTTGAAAAATGCGCTAAAATAAAAATGAGATAGAAAGAGCACTTGAGCAACTTGATACAGCATATGTACCTAAAAAATATGAGCAAATTGAAATTGAATATTTACATGAAAAAACCCTGTGCAAGCTGAAGAAAATATGATTTCTAACAAATTAATGAGCGAGTTGAACAAGAATGCGTATTTTAAAAGATATGTGACGCTATCCTTATAAACCAGATAACATCTACTTTAACGAAGTCAGCTTTTGAAATAGTGGTCATGTTAATCGGCTACAGACTCTAGGGTCGCAGGTTCATACCGCGACCATCAATCGCGCCAGATAAATAAGCGTACTGCAACAAAATGTGCGCAAGAAAAAATCATTGAACAAGTTGAAAATGATTTCGAAGAAATTGGCGAGAGAAGTGGAATTGTATGCAAACCTAAAAAGAAAGATGAACAAAATAAAACAGAATAAGCTCAAGAAAATGCCGATGAGTGAGCATTAATGAGAAATTAATGAGAGATCTGAAAATGAAACAGAAGCATCAATAACTTAAATTTTAAAGAGCAAAATAAAATATCAGCTGATTCTGATAACGTTTTAAAACAAAACCAAAATATTTTTATTCCCAAAAGAAAAAAAACAGTTCCATTCTATAATAATTGATTTAGTGTATAATGAAATTTTAGGTATGTATCTCTGAAAAATATTGCGCAACTAAGGTTCAAAATAGCACCTATTTTTTAAGAACAACCTTAACACATCCTGAACTTCACCATCCTTTTAAATATTGCCAAGTAGAAAGAAAATAATTGATTTTAATTTTCAGTTTTATGCACCTAGGTTCCCCCTCGCTCTTTTTTTAACACAAAAAATCAGATACAGAGCTTAACAGAGGGAAAAATATGTATAAATAGTGCATACTGTAAATATAACTGGAGGGGAGGGGGGCCTCAAATAGAATTGCGCCTCGGGCCTCTGAAACTCCAAATCCGCCACTGTGTACACAATATTAGATTGGTGTACCAGTTTTTCTGGCACATCAGTGTATAACTAAACTAAACTCGTGGAAATCGAAATAAATGAAAAAATTATAAAACTATTAAAATAATTCTACTTTAAAATCTATCAAATTTGATAAAAGTAATTAATTTGTTGATAGAATTATGAATATCTAATTTTGCATAAGAGGTTTATTTGTAGTCAGCAATAATCGACAACAAATATACCTTGCTAATCAGTCGGTCGCCATAGGCATTGAGAAATAAATAAAATAAGAAAAAAATATTAATATTTTTATCCAATCGAATAATAATCTTAAGCTAGATCTTAACAATTATTAAATCATAGATCCTTCCGAGTCCGGCAGAACCAAAGAAACAAACGCTGGAATTCTAACCCTTTCCATAACAGGTTTTTCGTAGATCTTCATCGGAAACTCTAACTTCTAAATTATTGTAATGATGCGAAAACTACCGAAAAGTTTGGAAAAGTCTCCCTGGAAAACCAGCGACCAGAAAATTATGACCTTTAATGTGTGTTTTGGGCTGCAGAAATGTCTGAAAATGCACCTTACTTAGGCGCGGTTTAATCCTATCTCCGGTGAAGATCAGCTCAGCAGTCCGTGCCATCACGCAAAGGGTTAAAATCAACAAGGTGAAGGTAAGTGACCGGGTAAGTCTTATGGCCAATATTCACTTCATCGAAAGAAAAACAATGGGAAAATTTAATATGCCGACAGTTTCCGGTAATCAGTAAAGTTTTTAGATGAAAGATAGACGCATCTTACGGTGTTTGAGGAAAATACGACTTGAATTCTGCACTGAGGTGGCTAACCTTTATCTATATGCTTCCTCAACCGTAACGTATTATACATAATTTTCTTCGGTTTTACGAAAAGTTAGTTATTATGCAAAGATCGTTAATTATTTTCTGACTTCACTTTGTTCTTTATGATGAAATCTATAGTATTTTTTTTAGATCTGATATTTAAAGGCATTTATTATTTAACGGTTCATGTGAAATACCGGTATTTTATTTTGTCCTTTGATATATATTATAAATATAAAAAAATGTAAAGTTTCGTTACTGCAAATTTGAAAAAAAGGCAACATTTAGATTTATCAATTATTTTGATATTAAATTGGTCGCAGAATAACTCATCTAAACGTTTCTCACTACTTAAAAGAGGACTTGTTTATATTTCTGTGTCTTCCAAACAAATATATAGTATGTAACCTTGAAAGCTGTTTGTATTCGATTGTGTATTCCCATTGTTGACTCAATGTAGATGGAAATCAAAATTTTAGAATTTAATATAAAGCTTTTTGTAAGCATTTGATGCTGTTTTGAGATGAAGTTTCGAACATTATAGACTTGTTTATAATGATTGTAGGTAAAAATATATGACCTGACCAAGAGAACAAATAATTGTCATTCTAAAGGAAAATGCCTCTTTGCCTTTCTTTTACGAAATTTAATAAATTTTTAATCACTTTTAATAAACAGTTTTAAGTATTTTAATTTAAATTTCTACATCTGATATTTTAATTACGTTAACTTTTTCAGTTTTTTGAACCAATTATTCTCTTTAATTTTAAATAAAAATGATCAAAATGCTTTATTTCACTGATTTATTTTTTCCAAATTTTTTTACTCATCCACATACCATTTCACTTCTTCCCTGATTTAGTTAGATTTTAAATTACAGAACCCAAAAGTCCGAGAGATATTTTTAAAGCTCTCACTTTCTTATTTTTAGCATGTCTTCGTTTTCTGTTATTTGTTTTGATTTTTATCATCTGTAACTCAGTTCAGTAAACTTAAACAAATTGCGTATAATAACATGCAAAATTCAGCATCATTTTTTACTTCGTTTTTATAGCTTTATATTTGGTTGTTTTTGCTTTGGTTTCACTGTTGCTATCAGGTTGAAGGCAAATCTGTAATTGCTCCGTTAGAATACTATAAATATTGTTTTCTTTCAAACAGGCGTAAGTGTATAGTTTGAAAAAATAGAAAAATGTTAGTTTTCAATATTAATTAATTATATCTTATTTCCAATATTAATTAATTATATCTTATTTTCAATATTAATTAATTATATCTTATTTCCAATATTAATTAATTATATCTTAATCTCTTTTTTTGTGTACTTAACGTATTAAACCGTTTTCACCGACGAACGTCAACGGTTTAGTAACTTTTTGGTGACGGATTTAAATTTGGCGATAACGATTGACGGATTACACCCTTGTTGGATTGCCCTAATTGGCGGTTTAGCAACTCATTGGCGACGACTGCAAATTTGGCGATAAAGTCGGACGGTCTAATACGTAAGTACCTTTTTTTTTAATCATCATTTTTTTAGATTTATCAAATTTTACATTTAAATGAGATATGAGCCTAAGAAAAACTAGCATTTTCATCGTTCCGAAAAAAAAATCTAAATATGATTGCTTTTATAGCAAGAGTATAAGCTTTATTTCATTTTAAAATTAATATTATCACCATTATTTTATATATATAAATATATATTTCAAAATTAACTAATTCATATTAGTAATAAAAGTGAATAAAAGTTGAAATGACTTTTCATACAAAAAATAATGATTATCCCCACCTTAAATCTCCTATTATCCCCATCTTAAAATGCCATCTGGTGATAATGTAGGTATTGATGATAAGAAGGAGGATTATGGTTTGGATTCAAGTTTCTATAAAAGATTCTTCATGCATGAAATCTGGAGATTGCACGTCAAATCATGGATTAGAAAACCTCGAATTGAAGTGGCATGGAAATTCGCGTATGAAATTCTAAATTTCTACTTTCTATCTTTTTTTTCCTATCTACTTTTTTCAATTCCATCGATCTTGGTTTCTGACCAGTCTGGCAGAAGAATTCACTTGTAGGTTTAAAAAAGAATTTTAATTTAGAAAATCAGTCGAGGGTCTATTGAAGGAACACATATCTATTATATATTGTTAACAAGAATAAGTTACCCAATTCACAGGGCTTTAAAAGGCATTTTTTCGATCGAAATGAGATAAAATTTGAATTACAGATTATTGAGATAATGCTCTTTACATTTATCAAATGAAACAAAAATTAGAACAAAAATTCCCGTTAGGTGACGTTGCAACGCACATAAAACCATTTAACAGGGTTTATAATTGTTAAATAAAGTAAAATTAAAATTGATAAATATATCCTTGTTCATTTTCAACAATATGCTCTAATCGCAGAACTATATTTTCTGAAATTACCGGAGTGAGTCTGCCGGAATATTACGAATATATCAACGAATGCTTTCCTTTAGATCTGGTAGAGATGATGGCTTTTGACGGTAGATATTGTCCTTCAAATAACCCTACAACCAAAAGTCGCAAGAAGTGATGTCTAAGGAGCAAGGAAGCCATCACGGAGGGAAATGACGGCTGATAACTTGAGCTTCTGTAAAATGCTATATTAACAATCGCTTTACACACCGATCAATATGAGTTGATGCGCCATTTTGCATGGAAATTATGTTTTGATGAATCCTGTATGAAAATGATGTTCATCTGTTAGAGAGTTGGTGTTACAAATTCCCTCAGCATATCATGGGACCACTTTCTTGTAACGAAACAGGTTTCGATTCCATTTAAAATTATCTCTTCAAAGAAATACGGTTCAATGATAAATGTAGCTGTTAAACCACACCACATTGCCACTTTATAAAGATGTGAAGGTAGTTCCTGAATAACATGGGGGGTTTTCCCTGCCCAAATTCGACAATGTGTATTAACTTGCCCATTGAGACAAAAGTCGGCTTCATTACTCCACAGAATGCTCAATAGCGAAGTTGTGTCAACCACCATTCGGGTAAGGAGATGAAGGGCAAAAGCTTTACGGACATTTAAGTCCCCTTCCTGAAACAGATGCACAGACTTGATTTTGAATGGACAAAAATTCAAAATCTACAGTGCGATTTTTCCTACATTTGAATACGGCATATCCAGAACAACTGATAAACTCACACAGTTATGCGGCGACTGACTACTGGCTTCAGCGAGTGCAGTCGCAACATTTTCGATTCTGGAAGACGATTTTCTTTCGTCCTGAGCCTATTAGAATATCATGTTGATCAGTTTTTTTTCTTCAAATTTTTGCATCATCTTGTGTAGAATACCCAGAAACGCTGAATTTCTTTGTATCTACTTCATACGACAAAATTCCTTTAGAGCTGCAACGGAGTTTTGTTTGTTCTTTTAAAACAATTCCAACAGTAGACTTAAGAACGACGAACAGATAATAAATAAATGTTCGTGCAGAATTTGCCTTTTTTTTACCACAAAGAAAAATGATAATAAACATATTCTGTAACACAAATTATGTTTCACATTTTCAATGTATGCAAATAGATACCATCTGTGTTACTACGCCTTCTATTTTTGAATTTTTTAATTAATAAATGTAGAGCGTATCATATGAATAACTTGTAGTTGAAACTTTATCTTATTTGGACCAATAAATATTTTAGAGACCTCTAAAGTTGGTAACTTATTTATTACTAACCCTGTATATTATTAATTCTGTTATAGATATGCGAAGTGAACTGCTCCGCAAAAGTGATAGGGAAAATTGCTGGAATCACGTGATTATCACTCTATGCATTGAGAGTCTTCTATATGGTGAAAGAAGCAGAAGTCATTGAAGCGAAACCATTAGCTCAAGTAAAAGTATTAAAATTTTGCACAAAATTCTGGCCGTTAAGACACTGATTTATTTATCCAGGGAAGCTTGAATTCTATCTGGAAATTTAAGACCAGATATTTTGATAATTAAGTGATTGTGATGAACTACCTGCTTATCGAAATCGTATTCAGTCGGTCACATTCAGTATAATTTCTTCTTGTTTCATAAAAAATGAGGTTTATTGACAAAATCGCATGATTTTGGAGTGACTGGAACAAATCGTCAGTCAAAAAAGTACAGTCAATCCATAACTGATGTGGCCATAATTAACTGCTGATATCATAAATTGCTTTTACCAAATAACTGTTGGAAATGGAAGACATTTCAGAGAGCCTTGTATCAAATATTTCAATAAATTTTCTATGATACACTATTTCCAAAGCTCATATACATTTGTTTGTCTTTTGTTTTACACAAGAAAATATATTAATAAAACGCCCTAATGTACAATCCGTTTATTATTGAATATTAAGAGCCTTCAATTTCCTTTGCAACATCTACTTATTATTATTTTTTTTCAATATCAATATAGAAGAGAAAACAAAAAGCATTCGTTCGATATCAGCAAAAATTGCAAAATTTATCTTCTTATGGAAAAAAGCTGTATAAGACAATTCCCGCAATAAATATAAAAATTAATTATTTAAATTTTTTGACAAAAATAATTTTAAATATAACCTTCTTTCTATCAACTAGAAGTAAAAATAGTCACATTGCGAGCTAATTTCTATCCCTTTCAGCAAGAAGCAATGCCGATTTCCCGATGAGATATCATAGTCCGTTGATCACAGGTCAGAAATTCCCGAGTCTAAGACCCGTGAGAAAATCAGAAAGTTTCGAAACTTGGATTCCAACATCTCCAAATGCTGGAATCCAAGCATCTCAATCAACGCATCTGAACTTTTTAAACTTGTAACCTCCGAGTATGCCTCCGAGAGATAAGTCTGCGGAGGGGGAGTACGCCCGCTCAAGCAGAGAGAATGCTCAGTGGGAATTATTTTGTGTGATCTAAGACATTCCGCCGAGTCGTTGAATCCGTAATTGACGACATTTTACCATCCACACGAACAAACCATCTTCCGTCGCATGGCTGGTCAAGCGGTGCTCTGTCCGTTCGCCTCCAGGACGAAGAGGGCATTATTAATCATCAAATATTAATGCATTTTAGCATGGGAAACTTTATTTCGAACATTTTGGAGAATATTTGCATATGGAAACGCTTGGAATTATAATTAAAACGAAATAAAGCGCAAGTCCATTAATTCTTTTCCTTCGCGAAGCATAAATACGAGATAAAGGTGAATACCACTTCGAACGTAGGTGACCTTTTAATGGAGAAATGCAGGAATAAAATGAGACTGGCTATTTCAGAGGCAAAACAGTGTGCGTGTTTGTTGAAAGTCCAGCCTAATTTAATTGGATCAGCATCTTAATCTAATTGTGTTTTGAATTGCTCTTAAATTTCATGGACGACACTAAATCACACAAGCGATCCAGTCTTGAACAGAGCAGTCATCTTTGGCATCCACGTTGACGAATGTTTCATTGAACTGAGTCTTCATTATGTGATCCTAAATCTGATTTTCGGCTACAAAGTCATCACGGTCCATGTTCTTATTTCAACTTTATCTCTTCTAGACTTGATGAAGGAGTTTCATTTTCAAATGCATCTTCACTATTCTTATCATAGTTCACAATTACTAGATATGACCATGATGATTTTCTCTTTTTAAAAGAATCTTAGTATAAAAATTAAATAAAATTAATCTTGGGAAGAGCTGCAGCAATATGTACTGGATACATGGCAAAAAAAGAGCTTAGAAGGAAAAAAACTTTAACTTGGCATACATCTCAAGACTTCATTTGGTATCTCTAAAATATAAAAATCAGTGCCATAGATTCATAGCTGATATATATATGAGTGAAAGAAACACTTAGTTCCCATGTCATCCTTTCTAAACTGATTATAACAGTATTTCTTTTGCTATTTAGTCTAGGATCGGAGTTAAAGAATTAAATATTCATTTTATCGAGGAAATTTAGCTTTTTTTTTACTGGCCTTGTATTAGTAAAAGTAAATGGGCAGAATATTCCTTACTGAAGGAATTTTAGGGCAAAACGACACACATTTGATTTAACTTGGAAAAAAAGATTTCTTTCCACTAGCAATGAGGATTGTCAAAGCAAATCACGTTTATTTTGAGAACGAGATGTCAATGATATTTCTTTTTTAAATAGACATTGGGAACTAGATTTGAATTTGAACGAAGAAAAGAGTTACCAGTAGCTTATTGAAATTTAATAATGCCAAGTTAAGGGGTAATAAGGATTTTTTCGACAATATTTTTTTTTAAAAAAAGGCTTGAGAAGAATGTACATTGAAGTGCCAAAAAGGTGGTACATCTATCTAATATCGTGCAGAGCCTCAACGAGTAGCAGGGATTCAAATTATTTGTGAAGATGAATTTCTGTGGATAGTTCACACCATGATTCTTGCCGTGCAATTCCCAAAGCCATAAGAGTGAGAGGTGGTGGAGATTTCCTAAGGACAGCACATTGCAAAACATTCCAGATATGATAGATAATGCTCATGTTAGGAAAATCAGATGATTAAGAGAGGGAAAGAAATTCAGAAGAATGCTCTTCAAGACACTCGGTAGCTCGGTAGACCTATGGGATGGCACATTCTCCTGTTGGAATCGTCCATGTCTGTCAGAATGCATACAAAATATGAATGCTTGTAGAGGACCAGAAAAGGCTGTTAAAGCCCCACTGACTTATCATTTTCGCATCTACACGAATGAACGGCCCCATAACATAGCATTTGCACCAGCCCCCTGCCCTCACACAGTCTCCACCAGTTTGAACAATTCCTTGAAAGCATGAGAAGTCCATATATTCATGGAGTTTTCTCCACATTTGTATACAGCCATCCACCCGATATACTTGAAAACGTGACTCCTTAGACCAAAAAAAGTTTTTTAAATCATTAAGAGTCCATTGGCGACTTTTGCGAACCCAGAGCTTTGTGTCGATGAACCACCAATGGTACACAAGATGGTTTGCGGTTGCGAAAGCCCTTATCATTTAGGTTATGTTGCATAGAGCGTAAACTGACACTTGTTGATGATCTTGCATTCAAATACTCAGGAGTTTGAGGAAATGTTGAACATCTATCTTCTTTTCAAAACCTTTTTCAAGCCACTACGCTATCGGAGATTTGAAGTTTTACTGGAAACGTGGTTTTCGCTGTATACCTTAGAAATGATCGGTTGGGAAAATCCCCATTTCATCTCTACTTCGGAAATGCTGTGCTCCCTACCTCATGCGCCATCGATTAGTCACCGTTAAAAATCGTTTAAATATTTATAACCTGACATTATAAAAGCAAGAATTGATGTAATAGCCTCCTCAGACAACTGTTGTTTTATATGCGAACTATTGACCGCATCTCGTTACTCTGATTGGTTGAACACCTCCATTATTTGCATGCGACCTGCTATATCAGTTTTTCTGGCTCTTCAGTGTATAAACAGAGCATGATTGTTGGTGTCACGTGAAAAAATTCAAAAGATCCTCCCATTGTCGCAGTTTGAAAGTTCGAAGAGTGGAGGGATACCAGTTCAGACACCATCCTTGTTATTTGAAAGCGGTTAGTAACTACAAAGTCCAGCACAAAATGGCCCTAGCGTTGCTTTAAAAAGGGAAGTTAATATAACTAAACTAAACTTGCTTTCGGAATTTTACTTTCCACCAGTGCAACTTATCAAAATTGCATTCACAGTGAATTAAAAAGAGCAATTTTATTTCGGGTTTATCAAAATATGTATATTCTATTAAATTTTTTTTACAGTTTACTAATTTTTCCAACCAAAATACAGGAAATTAGTAGAAGGAAGAATATTTTTAAAGATGAGCATCAATATCAGAAGTTAATCTCTCCTCAGATTATTTTCTATCTTGTTTAGACGATCAACTCTTTGGTTTTAGGATAGATTATCAACATCTGTCAAGTTGAATTGTCAATATCGGTTGAAATCGGGAAACTCCATTAATATTTTATTTTTTGAGTGCTGGAAGGAAATAAGAGGCTATATAGGGTTTGTAATCTTTCGTATAAAATAAAAAAAGATAAAAATGGATAAACTGAATATACTAGAAGGATATTTTTTTTTTGTTTTGTAAATCCTTTTTAAAAATATAGATTTTAGAAAAATTTATTTGGCAACAAATCAAACTGTATTAATTCGGGACGAAAAACTTTTCAACGAATAACTTCATTGAAAGAAAGCGAAAAATATGGAAATGAGACAAATAGATTTTTAAAAAAATACAAAAGCGAAATTTCCTTGTTATCGAGAAAATAAATATAGAAAATCAATAACTTGAAAATATATCGATGAAATATGTTAGTATGTTAAGTTAGTTCCTAAGCGAAAGAGTGCATATTGATTATTTTTGACACATTACGTTTTTCTTAGAATAATAACTATTGTAAGATATTTGATAAATGACGATAAATAGACTTGAAAAAAAACTTAATATAAATCCCTTTGCATATGCACTTACTATTATGCAAATTTATCAATCAACAAAATATTCCATTTCAAAATTAACTACGGTACTTACGTATTAGACCGTCGATCCGCCAACCACGCCAAATTTCCTTTGTTGACTAAAATTCTTTAATGCTTTTGAAATACTTGGCAAACCAATTTTGGCGCGTAAGCGATCTATTGGCGACCGTTTTTTGATTAGGCGAAAATGATCGACGGCTTAATACGTCAGTACATTAACTACCAAATGCCAAATACGTTTTAATAAACACAAAATTTCGAAACTTGATTTATATTAATTAACTAAGAATGATCAGCAAATCATTCATAACATCACCAACTGTTTATTTGCAAATAAAATGACAATTACCTATGTTTTAATGTAAACAGTCGCTTAACCGAAACTTTCTTAAATGTCAAAAGCTTTCTAACAGTTCCAAATATGCGTGAAATAAAATAACATTGTTAATTTCTTATTGCATTCCTTTCCAAGAACTTCACTCTCTTTTTTTTAAAAAAAACTTTCACATTTCTATTTCCAGAAAAGATAAATTAGCTAACCACCATTAACAATCAATTACTCCGCTCAAAGTGACAAAAAATGCATAGAATAGGTCGAAATCTTCATGTCACGGCAGTTTGAACTGAAGATAGTATCGAAGCGTGCTTGTGTTCCTCGTCCCTGAAACAGATCAGACCTTTTAAGCCGAAAGGTCATTCACCTTCTATTCAATTGGACGCTATTGGAATTTCTAATTCCATCCAATAGCCGTGGGGGTGGATTTCTTTCTTGAGGACCCTTTTTGTAGAGCGAAGAATAGTTTCTTAACAAATTGCATTTGATCAATCTCTCTCAAATTACACAGGTCTTCGAAGATGAGATAATGGAATGAATTACTTCACAACCAGAGTGGTTTTTGCAATCTTTTAATAAAAAAGTTGAGAATAAGATTTGTAAACTTAATGCCAGAAATCATATTAACTAACGAAAGAAATAAGAGATTATTCTAACATTACTATAACTCAAAGGAAAATACGAAAAGAAAATTATTGTAAAATTTTGAGGATTAATTTATTAAAGAGCTATTCTGAACAATAATATAACGAACAAACAATTAAATTCAATTCCGATTAAATTAAAATTCTATTTTTTCCTCTATTTTTTTGTTTATTCACACGAGAGTTATTTTGATATAGAATTACATTAAAATATAAACAATAATAATTAAATCACATTTTTTTTCAAAACTCCATACTGCACCAGAATGGAAATATTTGGCTCCTGCAGGTTCAATGCCTCCCAAGTCCTATATACATTCAATTTCAGTGGAAACATTAGTCAAATGTTGTCCAATCGAAATCACCGATCACGATTATATTACGAGAATAGCTTAATTAAAATTTTAATAAATTCGATGAAAAATTACTTTTAAATAAGAGATGCTGATATGCTTCATGAGCTGTTTTCAGTATATATATATATATATATATATATATATATATATATATATATATATTGAGAGAGAGAGAGAGAGATTTCTTGTTTTTGGCAATGCAGTTGAATATTTTCCAGTGATATATTATTAACGTTTTCCTGAAAATATTAAGAAAATCCAACGCAAGAGAAAAAGATTGCTTAAAAAAAGTAATATTGTTAGCAGATATCTCTCTGATTCCGATTATCTAGATCTCTCTGAATTTACAATACACGATCATGAAATAGGATAATTTTTCTCAAAAACCCTCTGTGTTATTTGACAGGCATCAAAGTCTAGACAATTTTATCTTATTTAAAAAACTAATATGAGATAATATTTACCAATACGGTAGTACATCAAGCTTTTACAAATATTAAAAATATTAAAATCGCCGACACTTTTTGTCATCAAACGATAAGAAATGTGGTTTGATTTAACTACGACGTTTGAATTTGTAAATAAGACACCACCATCACCGAATGGCAAACGATGAAAGGAAGTGGTTAAAAGTTTTGGTATGCAGAATAATGATTAATTTATTTCTTTCTGAAGGAGAGGAAGTTTAGAGTTGTGTGCTTGTACATTATCGTGGCCTTTGATGGCTTCCGGCAACCATCTGTTTCGTCTTCCTAGAATAAGTTAATCCTTCGAAGAACAAAGCATAACCGTGGAATTAATTTTATTTTTCCCAAAGAGTTACACACGTCAATAAGGCTTAACTTTTGAGAATTTTCCTTAAATACATATGAAAAAGTCAATTTTTGAATTAAAACTTTTCGCATAAATGTCTGCAATTATATCATCGATAGAAACTTGAATACTTTTTTTAGAATTCATCTAGATGTAATAAAATGAGAAAAAAATTATAACATAACATTCAGAGTGTTTGCATTTAGGTCTGTTTATAAAAAAAATAACACGCGTTTTACAGTTTAAAAAGTTTTGCTTTCTAAACCAGAAAGATTTCTGCAAATGAAAGACCTTCAGTTTGTAATAGGACTTCTTACCTCACGCATCCTATCTTGCATTAGAAGGCTCGAAATAGAGTGCATTGGTGTGACCATCGTTTTTATTTATGCCAACATAATTTCAGCTGCATTATGTGCAGCATTTATTTTTGCTAAGCAATCCGAAAACTCAATAGTCCAATGCGATTTTGGCTCTGTTATAAATTTCAAGAATTATGTGATTAACAATAGTCAACAGATGCCATGGTTCGAATCCTGGAGAAGACTTTCCTAAAATATGTAAAAGAGTATTCTAAGAACATATCTGGAAAATATTTCTTATCATATCTGAAGAATATTTATGTTCTTTTATAAATAGTTCTGTCAGGATCTTCCTAAATCGCAGAAATGCAACAATATTAATAGAAATGAGGAACGTTTGTGTGGGCGTAGCGCGCCTTCCTCGAAAGCTGGACTTCCCGGGTTCGGGCATGGTTGTTCTTTTGTGTTTTATCTGTAAGGTGTATGAATGTGCCCCCCTGTAAAAAGGGACAGTGCAAGTGACTGCGATAAGTGAGTAGCTAAGTCGTACTCTTGAGCCTAGTTGACGCTACTTCGAAACAAGATACTCTCCTTTCGGCTTAAAATCACTGACGGCCGTCAGAGCTCTTGTCCATGGCAAGTGCCATTAGTAAAAACAACAACAACATAACAACATAAACATTTATAAACATTCACGAAATATATCTGAATTATGAAATTCTATTTAAACTACATAGTAGATAGCGCTATCTTAACACATTAAGGACCGAAAAGAAATCTTTAAGACATACCCCTGGGACTGTAGGTTTTAGGGCAAACTTATACATTCTAAAATAATCAAAAGAGAAAACTCGTGTGTGGGCCGTAACAGATAGAACGACATACGAGAAAACTCGTGAGCGGACAATAACAGATAGAACGAAGCACGAGAAAACTCGTGAGGGGTCCGTAACAGATAGAACGAAACACGAGAAAACTCGGGAGTGGTCCTTAATGTGATAAATTAATGAGCTTCACAGCAACATCATAAAAGATTAAAATGAAATCTGCTACGCATATTTCAATGTATCTTGTCAGAACATCATTTCTTGAACGGCCAAACACCACGTGTTCGTGCAAGTTAAATTATATTTTTATGCATTTTCATTCTTTCATTGAATGAGTCACTTTAGTGTTGCAAACGATCCAATAAAACTTTGTCTCACATTGATTGTTTTAAAAAATATCAAATTTCCTATTTATTTCATTTCATATAATCACGTGCTCAAAATGACACTTTTTCAAGATTTTATTTGCAGAAGTCATTAACTTTTTTTAAGCAGAGCTTTTATAAATGCAACGGCTACGCGTTATTAAAAGCTGATTTTTTGAGACGCTCGTGCAGATATAAAAAAAAATTATTATTCACCTACGGATCTTAGTTGATACCAAAAACCTTATCCCAAACACAACATCATGTTCTGGCAAGATAATAATTCCCTGAAAAGTGTCAAGAGGGAATGTTTTTTGGAACAGCCCATGAACATTTAACAGCAACAAAAATAACTCTTACTCTTTTACAACAAAATAGTTACGTAATTAAACTATTTCTTTCCCAACTATAATAGAGGGAATGCCGCAGAAAGAACTCATCTCCCCAGAGTTCACTTCCCACGGGGCACCTAACTGCTCGCGATGGAGTCAAGCGAAGCGAAAGGCAAAGTGTGAAAGATGCTGAACCGAGCCGACATGCTCCCCTGGCCACAGATGATGCATTTTTTTTCCTTGTCGCAACTCCACTTTGGAGTTAATTCTTTTCCTTTTTTTTTCTCATAAATAAAGTTATTCGAGTTAAAGGTTATTCACCGAACTGAAAATGTCGATAGTCCTGATTTTTTTTTTGGGGGGGGGGATTTCTCATCGACTCCACAGTAGAGGATGGTCCTTTGCTAAAGGCCAAAAACATGGATAGAGATGCGCTTGATTGCGTGACTTATGGATTTGATAATGAGGATAAAGCATCCGTGAAAGATTTCTATAAACCCTTCATCTTGTATAATATAGGTAATATGATGGAGGTAAGCAAATATTAGAATTCGAAGAAAACGACCATTTATGGAGAGCTGAATGAATGCAGTTAATGGAATTATACCATAAGTATATATGTAATTATTTTATAGACATGGATTGTTCAAAATAATTGTTTAGTAAATTGTAAAGAGGACTACAATGTAAAAGCTCATACAATTGTGATGGTAATTAAACAGGTGTAATGTGAGCTATGATTTTTTTTACATTTCCAATATTTGTTATGATCATTACATTTATTTGCCAACTGCAAACATTTAAAAATCTACGAGCAATAGAAAAACAAAGTATACAATGATATTTCAGCATCAAGATTTGAACAGGCATTTCGAGTGACTGTTAGCACAATATTTGATCACATTTATTTGCCATCTGCTAGCATTTAAAATCTACGGACAACAGGAAAACAAGGTATACAACAATATTTCAGCATCAAGATTTGAGCTAGCATTTCGAGAGACTGTTAACACAATATTTGATCATTACATTTATTTACCACCTGCAAACATTTAAAAATCTACGGGCAACAGGAAAACAAGGTATATAACAATATTTCAGCATCAATATTCGAGCTAGCATTTCGGGAGACTGTTAGTTCTGTCCTTACTACTACCGACAAGACTTTACAGCAGATGGTACCAATTAAACTACGTTGAAGAAAATGAGCCCAAAGATATTTTGGGTAGCATGATGTTTTTGCAATAACTTATTCATATATTAAGCAGAAAACTTGGCCATCCAAAAGATTCCTCACACATTCTCCATTTAAAAAATAATTCCTTTTTCTACGTAAATTTTGACTTCCTACTTCTATTGTTGATTTCTAGAATTGTTTGCTAAGATTGGATAAAGAGTGAAGCATTGAAAAACATATACATTTTTTATTGCAATCATTGTCTAATGTTAGAAAATCAAAATAGTATGGGATTAATCTTTTTAAATAAGACTTGATGTATTCTAATTCATGAGCATTTTGAGAACAACGAATGAAAAGCTGTGTGTAATCACTGATGAACGTTGAATAAAGAAATGAGACATCAAATAAGGGACGGATCTCTTTATTTGCGAATTTCCAAAGGGATATTGCTTTTACTTCGGAATGAAAGAAGTAAGCAATTGATAATTTAGCATTTCAGACAGTTCACTAAATCTATTAAGAATCGACAATTGACCCAAAACTTTATGTTAGTTATAATATTTTTATTTTGAAAGCTACAGATAAAAAAGGATATATTACTTATACATATAATAGTGATTTCTAAAGTAAAAAATAAAATGTCCAAAAATTCAATTCAGGCTTATTTTAATTTTGATTGATAATCGCGTTAATGAGCCAAGTTTCATTGCTTCATTTTCATAAATCGATTTCAATATCTTATTCTGTTAAAATGAATTCCGTAATCTATGGTGATGTCTAACTGAAAACTATGCGCCCAACTGGCAACGAAAGACAAGGAAGACGCAGAATTTTCCACTTGGATGAAATGCAGTATTGTGCTTCATTTGCTGATTTCCCATTCTAAAAGAATTGCGAATAAATTAAATGATCTTAGGTAGTCAAAACAAAAGAGAAATTTAAAGTGGAATTAATTTCAAACACCAAACGACTCGGAAAGAAAAATGTTTGCATTGAATTTGGTGTAATACAGAAAGGGAATTTGTCTAACATTTGGAAAACGATTTTATATGAAACACTAAACACAAAAACATATAAACCTCTATAGTTTAAATAAATATCCTTTTAAATAATCCGACATTATATTTGGTAAGCTTAAAATTAACTGAACAAATTGTTGACATTTTTCATAAACAACAAAAATGTCCGATAAATCAAATAACATTTTGAATCATATAATAAATAGCTAAAAACTGTTATTAGATTAATTCGGTACTACTCAGGATTAAATATTTTTTAACTTAAAAAATACCTTTGCATAAAATATAATAATATAAAACCCTTTTTATCATTTGAAATTTTTATCACCTGTTTTTAATTAAAATTAGAATATCAATTAAATCAGACGATATTTAAAAACTACTAATTTTCTCCATCGTATATTAATTTTTTCTATATTAATAACTGCCAAATGCCGAAGAATAAAAAAAAATTATTTTCGATTGAGTTTAGTTTTAAGCATAAGGTTAAAATTAATACTTTAAGATCAATAAAAACATTGCCAAAAGCTAAATTAAAATAAAAGAGAAATTTTATAAAATAGAGATAGAGAAGATCAAAATGTAAACGGTACAAATTTTAATTATTTCTAAATAATTAAATGTTTAAGTAATAATTTTTTTGAAAAAATTGATAGCTTTATTTCTTATGTCTCATTATATAAATAATAAAGTAATTAAAAATTGGTTGAATTCAAACCACTTATTTATTAAAAGATGTGGAACATACAGCATAGCTACAAAAACTTTTCTTTAAACTTAAACTAAGTAAAGTTAAACTTAGCTAACTTTTTCTTAAAACTATAAATTGCAATACAATATAACGTTTTTTACATCATTAGTTCAAATTTTTATATTTACCATAGATCTCACGTTTGGTTATTTATTATCATGTGAGAACATGTTGTTTTGCTTTGGAGGTTACAATGTCTCCGAAAATTACTAGTACTGCATTATTATTATGCATGCTTCTTTGAAAGCAGATGCGTTTTTAAAATATTGACCTGCCTTTACTAGCATTGCTTTAATATTACGTATGCTTCTTTGAAAGCAGATGCGTTTTTAAAAGGCTGACGAAGAATTTCGTTATCATAGCTATTAATTCATTTCAAAATCTGTCGAGCTCCAAAACTTTGCC
>JAOUZG010038069.1:1803335-1815918 GCA_026289955.1 Argiope argentata | reverse complement strand
TTTTTAAACCAATCCTGAATTTAACGATTATGATTTTGATGAGAATTTGACAAATCCGATCTGGACACACATACACACACAAAAAAAAAAATACTTGTATAATTCACACATTTTAAATTTTTACTGTTAATGATATATATATGATTTTCTTCTATAATAGATAATACGCTTAATGTGTATTTCTTATTTGGCTTTTGTAGAGAACAATGTTATTAATATTGAAAACTTTAAGACCCTAAGATTTACAAACAGTTGCGTATTGAAGTTCTTCTGTTAACTAACAGGTTTTCTTTTAAACAACAGAGTATCTTGTTTGAAATTCTAAAATTAGAAATCCACTTTAAGAAATTGATTTATGCAATTGTTAGAATGTCATTCTAAGAATACGCGTGCCGGCTTTCTGGCACAGAGGTAGAGCGTCTTTCTCGTGTTCTGGGAGTCCTGGTTCGGGCATGGTTGTTCTTCTGTGTGCTATCTGTGAGATGTGTGAATGTGCCCCCCCCCTGTAAAAATTGGCTGTGGGAGCCAATATGGTGAGTGTGTACCTAAGTCGTACTCTTGGCCCTAGTTGGCGCTACTTCAAAAACAAGAGACCCTCCTTTCGGCTTAAATCTACTGCTGTATCCGCAGGGGACTTGTCCAATATGGCAAGTGCCATAAGTAACAACAACAACAGAATACTCATAAGTGCAAATTAACATCTCTTTTCTCAGACTGTTATCCTTTGTTTCAACTCGTACATTCTCTGCTGTTGCTGGCTTATGTTACTCCTGCATCCAATTTAAAACTTTATTTTCCTCAATTAATCAGCCTCATGCTAATGAACTCCAGTTGGTGCGGTGTGGAAGTTTGGAAAGAGTGTGTTAGATTAGATGCCTTCCTCGTCATCTGACTGCAGTATGAAATTACGAGATTCGTCCCAAACAGCTCTAGTGTTGCTTTAAGAATGAGACGTTGAAACAACTAACTAAACAGTAATAGCGCCAAAAGATGGTGTTAGATAACAATTCAAACCAACAGGAATAGTCTCCCTTAAACTTTCTCACTTGCTGTCTAGCAAAATCCTTATCCCGCTTCAACCGCATAAAATTGTGAATTTTAGGTAAGGTTGTGAATTCCATGCATAAAAATGAATAACAATCGTTTCGAAATATGGATCTTTGGTGTGAATCTAGTAATTTTAATGAATCCATTGTGCGAATATTTATTTTGGCCTTACTTTTTCCGAATAATTCAAACCATAATTTGATATGAAACTATATTTTAGCAACAAGCTCATATATCAAATTTCAAAATTCAAATCACCGTCATTATGAATTATTACTTTTATATACATGCAAACATAACAATCGACAGACGGTATTTGACAAACGATGCCGGAATCGAATTTATTTCTCTGAGCAATCTTAAATAATAATGTGATGTAGAAACTACTTTTTACAAAGATAGGGAACGTAACAATAATACTAATCAAAACTATTAATTGCATTAAATTAAAATATGAAAACAAAACTATTTAAAGTTGGCTGGCATTATTTTAAGTTATTCGGACATTGAATATAAATTTCTTCTGAATTACTGAATATTCTGCTTGTAAATAATTTTTCAATTTAATTTGGGGATGACCTGTTGGCATGAAAATTATATTAAATTAATTAACAACCAATGCGATTTTTTTTCAATTTTTAGAAAATAATTAGTCGTATACTAAACAAAAACCCTAAGATACACAAAAAAATTCAGTTTTATCATGAAATCCAATGAGGAACTTTAAATTGCGCAATTTTTATCTTCTCATTTAGAAGGCAATATGTTACAACACCTCTTACTACAAAATTACAAAAAAAGGAATCAATCAATATTTTAATTTTGAAATTTTGCGCTAAGTTAAATGAGCTTACCATTATCTGACTAATATTTTCAAAATAATTTATAATTGTGAAAAAATACGATAGTTTAATTTTCTTTTTAAATTTTGTTTCCCAGTCTTAGTTACCTGAAAGATTCTTATGGCTTCTGAGTTACAATGACCCATTTCTGCTCTATACAAAGACATTCAGTATATGTTCAAAAATAGTGAAAAGAAATAAAAATAATTTGCCGGCTTTTTTATGCTTCCTTATTTAACACTGTAAATTTGGTAATTTAATAATTTGCGCTTTCACTCTCTTATGATAAATATTTTTAATTAATAGTACTAAAAAATCTAACTTTTCAACATTTGTTAAAATTTACTTGATTATTAAAATTTTATTAGAAAAATTATTCTAATTTCCTCCTATAGTTTATGCAATATTATAATATAAAGAAGATTTGGTAAAATTGCATACATAAGTATTGCTGAGGCAAATTTTGATGTCATTAGGCAAATTTTGATGTAAGTTAAAACTTTTTTTTCTCTGACCTATATGGATCAAAATTATTTTTCCACTCTTATTTAACTATTTAATAATTAGTTGTTAATTATTATTTTCGTGTTAATATTTAATTGTGATTTTTTGTTCTTTCACTTTTTTTCCCATGTTTACTCGTATTATTTAATTTAAAAAAATCTAACCAAACTTTTTTATTTAAAAAAAATGAAATGTATTTGTTGATTGACTAATTTCTTGGGCATTACGAAATATCGAAATATTAAGCATAATTGTGTATATTAATCATTTCTTATGATATATGAAGCATACATTAAGCATTTCTTTCCAGGAAATGATATGTTTGGAGTTTAATTTAGTTATACTGAAGTCCCGTTGTAAAGAAACCCTAGGGCTATTTAGCATCAGACGTCGTAGTTTTGAACCGGTATCAGATCACGAGAACGGCCCCTGAGCCGGCACATCCCTCTCCATACCACAACAGTGGGGGGACAGGTGGCTTTGCTGGTTTTAACGAGCAACAAATCCCCTTACACGACAGTTCTTCGGTGGAATCGGTTTTGAACCTGAAAACCTACGGATTATTGGGACCTCCCGCCAGGTCACGGGGCCCTAACGCCCCTGCTTGTAAGTTAAAAAGTCCATGTTAAAATTCCAAGTTATTAAACAGCGCATGTTAAATTAAACATCACAGATGCGGTATAATAGAAAACATATACAGGACTACTTTTTATTAATTTTGAAAATATATTGACGTATATGGCTTGCATGTGGCAGAAATTGAAAAACTTGCTGTAAAAAAAGGAAAATAATCAAAAACGGATGATTCGCAAGATTCGTACGAGGAGTTAAACTTCTTCAAATGCTTGAACGTCTCCTTTAGTTCAAAAAAATCATGGCAAAATTTACTCTTTTAATTAAAATTAAAATTTTTTTTTATTAACCAAGTAATATTCTTCATTTTCTCATAAGTAACGAAAATGAAGTAAGTAATTTAGTATACTCATAGTAACTCATAATAGCCAATTAGTAACTCATAAGTAATGAGTCATAAGTAATGAAAATTATTACAGATACATATATATATATTAACTTAACGTTAATTATTAATATATATCGAAGAACACACACTCTGTACTATAGAAAATAATTTCAAAATTCTATACGCACAGGGGTACGTCTGATTCCTGCTTTATAGCAGCATATTTGCTGCTGCATTTCAAATCCTTACGTCCAACATTGCCGAACAATTCCAGAGATTTTAATTCTCTTCGGTCCTCCCGTGCTTCCTACGGATGGAGGCCATCCCCACCGTCCATTCAGATCCCAGGCAATTAGCATAAGCAACGAGCGTTTCATTTATCACTGCGGCCAAATGCAAATCCGGTGGTATCTCCCCGGCACAGAGCCCCCTCCCACCTCTCGAGTTAACATAAACCCAACCTTTAATGATGGCCAAAAAGACATTAAACACGCTCAAGACGGACAACCGTAAACCCTTGAGGTCAAGTATCCAGCTGATGGTGTAATATGGGGTGGGCATCGCCTTCTGGCCAGCACTTCGTGATCTCCTGATGAAAGCCCCCGCTAAATTTGACGCAATTAGCCATCGCGGTCACACGAGGTCGCGCATTCCTCCGAGCAGAACGGCAAGGCACGAAATGTTGACTAGAAAGTTAATAGTCGGAACTGAATTAGCGAGACGGTTTGTTTGCGGCGGGAAAGCGTGTCCGGGCCTACCTATTCGACATCACCCCGCTGTCCGGCCAAATGGAATTGCGCTCCCCGGATTTGTTCGGTTTATTTGAGGATTTGCTCACAGTTTTCACAGAATAACGAGGATCTTTCGTTAGAGAGTTTAGAGTCGCATTTGTGTAAGAAAAATTTTCTCCAAATGCATTAATATATAGATTCCAAAATGGGAAGATATAACATTTAGTAATAATTAGCATTAAAAAAGGTGAATTGATGTATTGTAAAGATATATTAATTTGCAATACCTTAAATCAAATTGTTAGCATTCGTTTTGCTTGTTAATATCGAAAAATGTCGAAGAAACATTTGCTGTCATTGGTTTATTTCCCAGCTCTGCAATATAACTATATTTCATCTAGAACGCTACATACAGCTCAAAAAGGCTCTGCATTGTACGGTTACATCTTAATTTAAATAGTCTTTCTCTATGAAATTGCGCAGATAAATTTTAGAAAGGCATAGACAGACTCTCCGACCCGCCACCACAGAACACGGATTAACCATAAAACTGAATGACCGGACCGCCACAACAGCAAGACTTGCGGGAACTGTGTGTGAGTCCTAATGGCCATCACCGGCTACGGTACAATCTTCCATGTCTGGATAAATAAAAATTGTTTTATTAACGACTGAAAATTTTAAGAAGATATATATAGGGAGAGTGTGAACAATAATAGGAACTGAATAAATAATTAATGAATTAATATTTGAAAAAACTGTATTAACATCAAATGTCATCCACTACAAGTTTTAAAAAATGCATTTGAACTTGTTTGGATAAATAAAAAGCATTTTATTAACGACTGAAAATTTGAGCAAGATATATAAATAGATAAAGGAAGAGTGTGAGCTAATAGTAGGAATTGAAAAAGATCTTGAATGAGATAAAATGAATCCCCTTTTAAATTTAACATTAAAAAATAAAATTTGAAGTAAAACGTAATATATAATTACAGAAAATCACAGTTAAAGAAAATATATAGTTTTTTTTTTCATATTGATTGCTTCAAATACTTGCTTGATACATTATATCTTTGTAAAGAAAAAACGAAAACAATATGAAAAAAATGGAGCAAAAAATATTTCGTTTACATTGAATGGAAAAATTCATTGCTATCAAGATAAGATCTTTTTTTAAAATAAAAAAAACTAGATTTTTTTTCTTTCAGTCTTGTGAAACGCAATAGCATTGGTTCGATGCGGGCGTTCTAGACCAAAAGGTGAAACGGGGAAAAAATTAAGGCCCATTGTTGTCATTCGATTCCCAAATACTTGAATAACGAGTCCTTTATCGCCTCAAAGAGGACAATAAAAAGAATGCCATAGAAAATACAGAAATTTTCAAAATGCTCGGTGTTTTCATTGAGTTTAATATTTCTGTATTCAACACATTCAAAAGCAAATTCTATCCTTAGTAGAATTCAGAAAAAGTCCTTAACAAAGAAGATGTACTTACGCGCATTTGATTACGTTACCGTACGTTAGTATAAAATTTGAGTTACCTTCCTGCCCATATATTCGTTCTTATAGCTATGATTCAAGGTCGATTTATTTTCTTCATAATAAACAAAATACTGACTATTCTACACTTTGAGCTAATATATTCTTTTTCACGAAGACTCTGCCTTCTCTTGAAGACATTTATGACCTATGACCAAAAATGGATGCGTTATTTTACAAAGCCACAAAACCACTCGATTGTTAACAGGACACGACTTAGCCTAGTTGGGGCCTGGGACAAAAGCTTCTTTGGGGCACCCTTCTACTTTACTACTTAAGTAATGAAGAAGATTCATTAAATAAGGAAACTTAAAATAATATTTATATTCGATTTGGGGGCCCTCAATTATGTGGAGGCCCGGGGCAACTGCCCCGTATGCCCCTGCCTTAGCCAGGGTCTGATTGTTATCAATTTAATATCTTCGAAAGTATGAATAACTACGTTTTACTATAAAAACCTGCCTTTGTTCTTTTTTGATATCGTTATGTCATGGCTCGCCAGTGATAATTCTCAGATAAACTATCAAAAACGAAGAATCATTCATGAGAGAGAGAGGCTGAAGAATGAACGCATTTCTGGAATTCTTCTTCGGAATTCTTTCACCTTCAATTTCGCCCTATTAGATACTTTTTGTTCAATTTTTTTCACGTATAGAAGAGCACCGCGTTGCTTCAGACCGTATTATTTTAATTCAATCCGTAAGTAACCCGAGTTTATTTCATTGTTCAATGTATACATCTCTTTTTCTTCTCCCCACCCCTATTTCGATGAATTAAATCCATCCTTACGCATGCGCAGAAGCGAGGAGGGTTTTAAAATCCGTTGTCAAACAGTAAAAGGAATAATAACGTTTCCAGTAATACTAGCGTTTTCTGTGTTATTATTCAAACTGTATTTAATAATAAATTGTATTTTAAAGTCTATCCGAATATATTCATCTCTCTCTCTCTTTTTTTTTTACTTTAGAATCAATAGTCAAATCGGTCATGAAAAATAAGGAAATGCTGCACAACAATTTTATTGGCTTTTGTTGAGCTAGATAACCAATACAAGTGACAAATTTTGTTTGCAACGGTTTGTACTGTCACATAAGAGGGATGATGAAAGGGCAGAAGATTTAACCTTTTTTTTGTAAAGTTATTTTCTTAAAATAAATATGCTGTTATTTATTTATCATGATTTGTATTGGTGTAATATCTTTGTTCGTACACAATAGGAGGTCGGTTTTAAAATACAATAAATATACAGTATTAGAAATGAAAGACATGCGAGCTAAAAAAAATTACACTTAAATCAGTTTTTGTAATAATCTAATACATCATAATTTCCAGAATTCGTATACTTTAAAAATGTATTTATTTATAAAATAAACTAATAACATAGTTTAATATACCTACATCTCAATGATACTATGCAGCTGTCTTATCAGAAATTCGTGACTATCTGAAATCTTCAATCTGGAACAGACAAAATTCGGGATTTTGCAGATCAATATGGAACAATATGTTATTTTAACAAAATTCCAGATTCAAAAAGTTCGCATCTGTTAATCTCATCAAACCAAAGTCAAAAATCCATCACTATATATCCATCCATCAGAAAAGCAAAAAGGTATAACAGGATGAAAACGGCAAATTATGTGGACGGCCGAAACAAACGCGAACACCTCCACATTTTTCTTTTCGGCACAAAATATGTTGAGCTATATTGTTTCTGAAAAGAGGAGTGGAAAAAAGAAGAGAGAGAGTCCACATATGGCAGAATTTTTAGCCTGGTTAAATCACAGTGATTTGTGAGTTGATGATCGTGAATGGAGGAGACAGTAGATAAGGACAATGCGAGTTATTCCCGGGTCTCCCTAATTATCCGGAGACAATGTTTTAAAGTCATTTACTTTTCCTCCCGCATGCAGATTTGGGGCGATCAGGCGAATAGGGGCTGTGCACAAATCTCTTTCTTCTTTACAGGTACAAATTATACAAAAGAAGCAGATAAAGATTCACTAATTTCAGAGATACTCTTTTTTTTTGTAACTATAAAAGTTAAACACCTTGGAATTGCTAAAAATTTTAGGGTTGTGACTCCGCTCCTGAATTATCCCCCCATTTTTAAATTTTAAATAAAAATTCAAGAAATTAGTGTCCTAACAATTATTATTCTTATATATTACTATATATTATTCCATAGATTGCTATATATATAACTATATATAATTATATATGGAATATAATTCCATATATTATCATTAGCAACTAATGTTTGCACTGTCATTAATATCAATGTTAAATTGATCAGATGATCTTAGACAGTTCTGATTTTGACTTTCTCACACTATTGACCTCCTTCCCCCTTACCCCAAACATATATCTACTGTTTGTTTTTATATTGTTTTTTATATTACTTGTTTTTCATTAAGAAAGATGCCGCTTTTGCGTTTTAAAATATGTTGTTGTTGTTGTTACTTATGGCACTTGCCTATGGATAAGCTCCCCGCTGATACAGCAGCAGATTTAAGCCGAAAAAAGCCTCTCTTTCTTTTTGAAGTAGCGCCAACTAGGGCCAAGAGTACGACTTAGCTACACACTCACCACATTCGCTTGCATAGCCCCTTTCTACAGGGGAGCACAGTCACACATCTCACAGATAGCACACAGAAAACAACCATTCCCAAACCGGGACTCCCAGAGCACGAGGAAGACGCGCTACCTCTGTGCCAGAAAGCCGACATTTTAAAATATTAATAATGATATGCGCTATCCGTAAAACAGAAAACAAAACAACATTCACATTTTATATTTGACGATGGTCCCTTCAGTACTTTACCGGAACCCCGAAAGATCCATTCCGAGCAGGATATAACTTAGTAGGCTACTCACAAACACTCAATTATATTCCCTCTATCACAATAGACCGGCGCAGGTAGTTTCGTCTCTTTAGATTACTTTTGCGCAACATTTCTAGTTAGACGAATGAAGATTTTTGTTGCAGCACTTGCCCCCGTCCCTTCCGAGTGGTGCTAGGAACTCAAAACTTAGTTGTTTTAGTAATGTGTTTCTCTTGTATCCATTTCGTTCCAAAGTGCAATATCAGGGAATAAGAAAATAATCACGAGACACGCAAAATATACGCTATGGAAGGTCAAAGGGAGGTAGTACCAACAACAACAACAAAAAAGCAATGCAGTTCTAACCTTGATGAGGTGGGCATGTCCGTCGCTGGATGGACGCTGTTTTTTATTGTTCTTCGGGTATTAAAAAATCATTTACATCTCTGGAGGAGGAATGGTCCGAGGTTGGTATGTAGTTATTTATCGCAAAATGAACTATTAGTTGTTTTCTTTGAAGCAGACAATACGGTTTGAAATCAACAAACAGTATTTCAAACGTTAAGCATACGTTGCAAAATGGCGAGGAGTAGAAAAGCTTATGTTTGGCTCATAAAAATGTTGGTGGGGATATTTCAGGATGAAAAAGAATAATGAAATAAAAATGTTTTTTCTTTAGTATTCATTTAACCTCTTAGCCTGTAATGATGTCTAATTCGTGCTTCGAATTTCAAGAACTTTTGATGTTTGCATAAGCAATCAAATGAAAGTAACAATTTCGACAAAAATCACTTAGAGGCGCTTAAACATTCGTCATATACCATTTTATATCCTTCTTACTTTCAATATAAGGATATACATTCTTTATATACTTATATTGAGTGAAATAACAATAAATGTCTGAAAGAAGATATTTAATATAATTCGGAATTTTATTAACTTTGAAGGTTAAAAGTTTAGTAAAGCATTTGAAAAATAGGTATCGGCGAAATTATGTTTATTCCTTTGAAATTAGTTTGTTTTAAAATTTCGCTGATGTAAAATCTGTGGAACATGAAAATAGGTATGTGGTGCTTATAAATATCTACGTTTTCAATATGGAAATATTAAAAATTAATATAAGAATAATATATAAAAATTATTCCATATTAAATAAAAATTGATTAGATATTAAATGAAAAAGTTCTTTTAATGACAAAAATCTTCTAAGAGAAAAATTATTCCCTTCAAAACACAAATCTGGGCAGGAATTAAGTTTAAATATATAATAAACGAATGTAGGAATCACGCTTTAAACATTTGTGTTTTGGAAATGCTTTGTTCCACGAAGTCTTATTCTAAGAAAAATGTGTGCTGGTATATTTAGTCAAAAAATAAGTTATAAGTTATTTTATCAAAAATAAGTTATTAAACATAAGGTGATGAAATTAGAACTTATTGATTTAAGCTCAAGTTAAATAATAATTTAATTAACTTGATTTGTTTTGCACTTTAGAGACAAAATTTTACAATCGATTTTACACGCATTACAGTATATGGAAATATTTAAAATTTGGTACTCATAAATGTTCTCAGTTAAAATATAGCATTTTAATACTTACAGAATTAATATTTAATTATTTTAATACTGTCAGTTAATCGATTGATTTAATTATTTGCCTTCCATATAAGTGAAGACATTTGAAATTGAATTCAGAAAAAGGAATAACGAATGAAAAAGAATGGATTTTAAGTATCATAATACTCATAGTAATAAAGTATAAACTAAAGATTAAAAGGTAGCTAATATTTAAAATTAAAAAAAAATAGTATTGACATTATTAAAAATGTCGATTTGAAATATTTTTTATTATATATTTAAAAAAAGCATTTTTTTCAAACATATATATATATAAAATCCTACTTTTAAAATAGTTATTAAATGAGAACTCGTATTGCATTTCTTACAGGAAGAAATACAAATCAACATTAAACAATCTTCTTTTGTGCACTAAATTAAATTCATATGTTTGACCACTCCCGAAGCGAAAAATACTTCACTAAAACATGCAGGCCACGTGCCTTTTCGGTATTTTCCTCTCTGGACAATGGCCTTTCTAAAGGACTGGTCATTACCTGAGCCTTAATCTTCCGTGGGTGCACAATCAGATCACAAAGACAAAGGCCAAAAATTACTTCTATCGAGATAGGTCTGCAGATAAGGAGGGAAAAAGTGGTTATGCTTGACGGAAGACTGCGACAAAAATTTTTGAGCGACTTTCTAATTTTAAAAAGAAAAAGGAGCACGACTTATTTCAAAGACAATATAGTATTTTCAGACACGCCCCCTGTCTTGATCGTACCATTATCGGAATAGTCGATGCGTCAAAAGCGAAAAATCGGTGGTGGTTGAAATGCCATGATAGTGCTGGTTTATTTTGATGCGGACTAAAATCGGCGGTCGCCCTTGTTATTTCAAAATGTCGTATGTCAAAAATCATCCACATCAAAATATGTAAAATTTAGATGCTACAGAAGGGAACTACTTGTGAAATAAGCATTTTGTGAAACCATACTTCAATAACTTATTATAGATAGCAATTTAAGCCTATTAAAAGTGTCTAGCATCACAAAATTAATTTTATAATATGTATTTTATGACATTTTAATATGAAAGTGACGATATATGTTTCTTTATATTTCAGAGTTTTAGAAAAAAAATGGGAACTGTCTTGGTTTTCATTAACTTTCATACAAATAAAACAATCATTTTTTTATATAAATAACCCAATGCGAAAGTATTATAATCGTTAATCTCGTCATCCCGAAAATTTAATCAATTTCTCCGCTTTTTAAATCATTTGGAAAACAAATTGTAATCTGTGAATAAAATAATTTTAAAATGTGTCGTTGTTGCTAATGGCACTTGTCATGGGCAAGCCCCCACTGATACAGCAGAAGATTAAATCTGAAAGGAGCGTCTCTTGTTTTTGAAGTAGCGCCAACTGGGGTCAAGAGTACGACTTGGCTACACACTCACCGCATTTGCTTGCACAGTTCCTTTTTACAGGGTGGCACAGTCACACATCTCACAGATAGCACACAGAAGAACAACCATGCCCAAACCGGGACTCCCAGAACACGAGGAAGACGCGCTACCTCTGTGCTAGAAAGCCGGCTTCAAAAATGCAACTAAATAGATGAAATATGGTAAGAGTCTTACCACCCTAGAAAACTATCTTTAAATCTATCTGTCGGTCCGTATGAACACTGCATTTTAAAAATGAAATATTTTATACATATCATATTTGCAATTTAATTTTTATTAATTGCAAATATGTGTGTAGTTTTGAAAATAGATCCTCTCGTCTATTGACTGCAAAAAATTAGTTCTATACGTGTCTATGCAAGCGTACGTGAATGCAAGGAATTAGATGCAAAAATTTTGGTTTACAGCATTTGCATCACATTGTTATATTTATGAACAATTTGAAATAAATTCATTAAAATTCAGATTGTGTGTTTGTTAATACCTTGAAGGCGATAACATATATGTAGGATATATCACTGGACCATTTTGTTTTACCATAATTTAATTCTGTATTCCGATTGTAGAATGTAATTCAAAACGAATATCGTAAAAGGTATGATCATCATTTCCAAGAAGATGATAATTTTAATTGATACAGTATTTCAGATCAACGCCATCTGTTGAGTTTCCGTAACGCTGACAGAATTAATATTCAGGCAGAGGCCTCTTATTCTCAGTACTATAAAGATGTTTCATTTTCGATGACTATGCTGAGAGAGATGTTTCAGTCACATAATGCAGGGTTGTTTTTTTTCTTTGTAGATTTCTAACGTTTTTTTCTAGAGGGTAATATCTAACTTTCTGCTTCTTTCATATCTCCATGTTTTAATTAATTTCCCCTTTCCCTGTAAATACTGCCCCTTGCGAAATTTTACCTTTAACTTTGAATAAATTCTTTTACTTTTTTAAAGAAGTATCTTCATCTTTCGTTTGCATTACTTTAATCTTAGTTTTAGAACTGAACCCGTAAATATTTTTTTTTAAAAAAAAGACACTTCGCCATTAAAACTTGAACATTTTTTAGAAGATTTTATATATATGAAGAAGATTTTATATATATA
>JAOUZG010038069.1:1750642-1799322 GCA_026289955.1 Argiope argentata | reverse complement strand
CTCATCATTTAACAAGCATTAAATCTCGACTTTTTGCAATAGAAGAGATAGATATCAAATTTGGGACATTTGAAATTTAAATTATGTAACTGCGTTAGAGATTAAGCTTTGAAAAATAATATCAATTTACATGTTTAAAATTTTTCAATAAATGAAATTGAAAAGAAATATATTACCTAGTTCCTGAGCTAAGGAATGAGGCGTATTTTTTTTATCTTAAATACTGGAGATCAACGAACCAATAACCGGAAAAGTATTTTTTTTTTCGCATTGTAAAAGTGAAAAAACTGGAAAAACTTTTTAAATATGCCGAATGCTTTTTTTTTAGTTTAAGAATTACAAAATATATTGAGAAAAAACCACACAAAATTTGAACACAAAAAATAAGCCTTGGAGTTTAATTCAAGGATGTTGTTTTTTCGTGTGTCAAATAATATTACGTGAAAATTTAGAATTTTTGGAAATAAAATTACATTGGTTCATTTTCACGATTAACTAAAATTAATTATGCAGGATTATTGAAAGAGACGACAGAAAAAAAATTAGATGGAGTGAATTACAAACGAGCGATTCGGTATAACTTGTTAAAAATATAAAATAACATTGAAACATAAAATATACAAATATAAAAATGTTGAATCCCAACGAATAAACATTGAAACAAAATTCAAATACTTTTCGAAACCGTGAATGCTTAAAACCCTAAAAATAGATTTTTCGAAGTATCAACACACCTTAATTTTTTTATATATACTAGTAACATCAGATTTCTTTTAATAGGAATTTTAACATTTTAAATAACAATATAAAAATTTAAAGAATACGGGTTATTGTTTTTCCGTAGTGTCTTAATCAAAATGAATGAGAACGCAACAGAAATGCATATTGGGAATGTTTTCTTCACATAGTAGTTGATATGACAAAATCTTATTGTTACATGAATATTTGCTGCAATTTTTTTTTTTTGGTTGGTACTTCTTAATAGTAACATACCAGAAATCTCAACATTCTATTGACCATATATTGAAATAAAAAAAAGATTGAATTGCCGAGATTTCATTACAAATAAATTGTTGCACATGTTTAATTATTCTATTATGCTTCCTTATTATTTTATAATAACACTTGGCTTCCTTTCCGATTTTAGCGTCAATCAAATATATCACCTCAAATTTGTTTACCGTGGCTTTGCAATCTTTCCTATTCATAATATTTTGATGATAGTTTCATAATATATTGTGATGAGTTAAATTCCACAGACAGATATTAATTTCAGTTTTGTTAATAATGCTCTATATTGAAGTATCTTATTAATGGATAGATTTTATTAGTATAACCATGATATTCTATAGAGAAACACATAAGGTGGTACACCATTCTCGGAATTTCCACATCACACCAACATCATTTTTGAACAGATAAATTATATATTATAAAAGAAACGACAGAAAATTTATAATATTTATATATTAAATTTCAAATATTTGCGTTTCAAAAATAATTATTAATGACTTATCAATAAATAATATTACTTACCGACAGAGGGGACAAATAAGGATATGTATTCGACTCCTATGAATAAATAATCAAAATTAGTCTTTGATGGGATTAATTTATTTTCGAGTTAAATCTTTTATATAAATTAAATGTTTATTAACAACGTCTTTCTAATTCGTTTACCATTTTGGATAAATTTTAAATAAAATTTGGTAAATTTTAAATAAAATGAAATAAAAACATATATAAATATATTCACTGATTTCTTTAATTCACAGGTGCAAATAATAAAAGAAAACATGAAAGTTTTACAGAGAAACATCAATTGTTTTTATATTATAAAATCTATTTAATCAAATAATTAAGCCGAGTACTTTAGAGTTATATACGTCAAAGAAAAGAATGAATTCAAATGGATCAATTTATCTTAGAATCTTACTCAGAAGACATAATTAACACATTAGATGACATATCACCTCTGAAAGTTTCATTGATTTGAGCATTTTTGGTCAAGAATTTCTTCAAATTTAACTCCCACTAATCCGCATCTGTAACGGTCTGATGGCTTGATCTGGAACTTAGCTTCGTAATAAAATAAATTTGCTACTTTCAAGTCACACGAAAAAATTTTGGAGATGAATTTTTATGCTTTTTATCCGTTTTCTGACAACGAGGGAAGCATCTGAGGCGGCAACCGTCCAAACTTTTTTCCCTTTGATCTGGCAATTTTCAGGTCTTAAAACTAATCACTGGATTACTGTGCGTATTTCTTGAAAATTTCGAAGTTAAGACAATGAGGAGGCTTCTCTTCAAATGATTAGATTATGTTTCGTAAATCAAAAATAAGGTAAATGAAATAAACTAAAATTCTTTTCTCCAATAAATCGTAATTTTAAAGATTCCCTTCATTATATAACGTATTTTATATTTCGAAACCCAGTGATTTTTTTTTGTTTTATGTTTGCAGTAAAATTAACTATTCAAAACAGAGATTATTTTAATGTTGTGTTTATAGTAAAATCATTTATTTAGTCTGAATTATGTTTAGTAAAAGAACCTGGATATCTTGTGTTAACCGAAACGGATCTGGGTTAATTCTGTTTTTAATTAAATGAACCAGATCGTCCCCGTTCTTAATTAACAGTGTATAGCTATTTTTTAAAACATTAGCAAAGGGACAACAGAGCCCTTAAAAAATTATGTGCCTAGAAAATTAATCTTTTTTACTTTAATTCTACAAATAATATTTCTAATATGATAGTTGTGAAAGAATCAAGCTAAAGAACAAGTATTAAATAAAACATCAATTATATTATTTAGACTTCTTTATCTCTACCAGTTATTTAAAAAAATATTTTGATAGTTAAATACATCAGTTTTTGAATTGTTGAAAGTTATTTCATTTATTTGTTTATAATTACTAGGGATTTACTCAATGTCTCTCAGCCAGCACAGCCCCTTCTACTCAACGTAAATATATTATTTACACTGATAGCATGAGTGCTTTGAGGGCATTAATTCACTATCACAGATGCACCCGATTGCTGTTTGAATTTTATTTATATTGAACCTATTATACATTGAGGGCTTTGAAATAAATTTTTGTTGTGTGCCGAGTCATGTTGGAAATGAAATGGCAGATTTAACTGCAAAATCAGCAACAATTTTTTTCTCAGGGATTTTCTTATTGTGATGTTAAGAAGTCCTTGGCTTATCAAATTTATTGTTCTTGGTAAGTGACATGGGATCTGCGAACAGAAAATATACTGCATTCCATCAAACCAACTGTTGGATTGTGGCTTGTTATCCTTATACGTGAAATCCCTATACGGTGGTGAGTCAAAACTACTTTCTTCCGTATAGAACATACAAGATACACGAGCTGGCATCTTTTTGGGGGGGGAATCTGTACCGAATGCCCCCTTATGTCGTGTGAATTTTACTGCTAAGCACTTTTTATATGAATGTCCTCATATTAACTCCCAATGTGTTCGATTTTTTCATTTCACTTCATTGAACCTGCAAGATCTGGTGGTTAAGAAACAAACTCAAACATTAAAAAAAATTTAAGGACATTAGATTTTATACTTGTATTTAGTTTGTATAATATTTGTATTTCCACTGAGATCAATGGTACTAAAACTTTGATTTTGTATTTTCTTTCCATAACTACTGTTTGGCTTTTGTTTAAAACTAGAATAATAACATTCTGACAAATTTCATTTTATATAAAATTTTATTGGACAAGAATAGCCTATTTGGTAGAAATAGGTTTAAAAATTTTTTTGGTAGAAATTTGGTAGAAATAGGTTTGGTAAAAATAGAATTCAATATCCCTTGGGCTGCAAATTCGAACCCGCCAGCCGAAGACTCTAAGTATGTTTGATGGTTGACACACGTTAAATGACACGTGGTCACTATGTCATCCATGTCGGGAGTAACACCACTGGAGGATTCTGGGTCAGAGGTGATCGCTCTTTGTTTCAGATCTAAATTACGATCTGTGGATGAATGAATGAAATGCATTAATGAAGTCCACCCCCTAAAAAGGATTTGTGATGTGTGGGAGCTAGAAGTCAGATTTCTGCCCTCGGGCGCTCTTGGATTCATACCCTCAAAATCTACTGAACCCCTCCTTCCGTTGTAAAGCGGAACACCAGAATAACTATTGTAATAATTTAATAAACAGTAAATAAATTAAAATTTTCTTGATTGATCTTAGTAGGAATAGATTTCAAACTTTTTTATATTACTTGTTTCGTCACATTTCTTCGTCTAGCATCACCGATCTCTTTAATTTCTTTATAAAAAAGATTAAAGGAATGACAGTGAAATCTCTCAGAAAATAATTTTAAAAGAAAAGAAACGAATGATGAAAATTGTCATTATTTACCTTAGAATCTTTTATCTTATATTTATCAATCGAAATGTCATTTTTATATTCAGTCTATTGTATGAACCTGTTTCACTCTAAAATTTTCACCTGTATGTTTCTTAATTTATACAAAAAAGATGTTTAAAAGCGCAGCTTTTCTGCCCTAGGGCCCTCAGGGGTCCATATCTTCAGAAGCTACTGCACCCTTTCTTCCATTGTAAAGCGGAACAAGAGAATAACAACAACATAAAATTTTATTTCGGTCTATGAGCTTTTATATTTAACTAAATTCATTATTTGAACTTCTAATTTACCTGACTTTTATATTTTAATATTGGATTGGTGCAGCTTGGCCAAATATGACTATTGCTCCAAATATATATGTAGGAAAGGTGTCTAGAGGTTGCTAAGTTAACGTTGAAAATAGGGAACAACAAGTTTAAACAATACATTTATTTAGCCGAAACACAAATTAACATTAAACAAAAATCACAACATTTAACTTATTTACAAAAGAGAAAAGATAGTACTTAAAAGATAGCAGAGCATTGTTTCGATTAAAGGTGGGAACACCAATAGCCCTAATTTTAGGCCTAGTGCATTCGTTTAACGGAGAAAAAGTTAACAGAACCTAACCCTTTCACATTCCAAATGACGACTGACCTCTTTTCCGAAGAGAGAAGTTCCTTAAGTAACAAAGTCGATACTCTGACGTTACTAACAGATGACGTATGAATTGAAATGATTGGTGTCTCCATCTTTTATAATTAGGAATTAATTAAATCGATATGTAGAGTTATATTTTCACCAGTTTCGAAAACATTTAAAATTAATTTATCTTGGTAAATTGGAGATTATTTAGAGTTCTCAATATCAATTCCTGCATATATAACATCACCGCACTCACAGCTAGGCCCCTGGATTTGACCGCTTCAGTTTAAAATATAAATCTGTCTCATCGATGCCAATTTTAAATGGTATTGTTTAATGAAGAGTGACGCGTTTTAAAAGAGAGCCATAAATAACGAATCATTTGCATTGAGTGATAAAAATTCCTCTCTCTGTGAGGTCAGATCGGACAAAAAAAGTGCTGTAGGCATTAACTCATGTCAGTATCAGCACGAACGGAAATGGCCCTCGAGATATCGAGGCGATTGAAGATGCGACAGAATATAAAAGCAAACAATCCCATTCGGAAGGCAATCAGTGTCCTCCAGCTGCGCTACCTGAGTGAAGAAGAACAATGGACGGATGAAAATAATACAAAAAGGAGGGGAGTTGAAGGGTAATTTCGGCCCTTTATGGGATAAAGCACCGGAGCAGATTGGGCATCGAAAGGTGCGGATGCGATTTTGTTTTCGATGTTGTTATTTTGTATGGAGTCCTCATCGTTTGTTGACCTTGAAACGATGATAAGGTCCGATTTGAGGGCGGTTTTCCTTTTCTTCGAGTCTGTGGCGCATTGTTTTATGGAGATTTAAGAGAGGAAAGGAATATTTAGAATTTATGTCATTGCCTAGTTATTCCGCCCGATTTTGAACTACTCTGAGAAACAATGTATCTCATTGAGATATTAGTTTCAAACGCTCATATTTGTAGAAAAGTAAAACAAAAGACAAGACTTCAAGACACAGATGAACGCTACAGATTTTTGACTCTGCAAAGATTGTTTATATGCTTATACAAGTCATACGCCGGCTTTCTGGTCCAGAAGTAGTGGGTCTTCCACGTGTTCTGGGAGTCCCGGTTAAGGCATGGTTGTTCTTCTGTGTGCTATCTGCGAGATGTGTGACTGTGCCCCCCCCCTGTAAAAAGGGGCTGCGCAAGCAAATGTGGTGAGTGTGTAGCTAAGTCGTACTCTTGACCCTAAATGGCGCTGCTTCAAAAACAAGAGACGCTCTTTTCGGCTTAAATCTGCTGCTGTATCAGTGGAGGGCTTGTCCATGGCAAGTGCAACAACAACAACATGTCATACAAATATTCTCATTGTCATTTATCAATTTTGTTTCCATTGTAATTTAGTATATCATTTTCCTGTAAATTCAACCCATAGTTATCATTTGTTTAAGTATTCTTGCCCCCCCATCCAGATATGACTTCACCAAAAATTGAATTCAGTCTTGTAGGATTTGATACTAAAGGAATTCTCTCAAGACATCCCTGGATGGTTCGTCATCTCTTTTTTTCTTTTAATATTTTTTTCTTCAGTCCCCCCCTTCTTTCTTCCATCTTGTGCTCATCCAAATGGTTAAATAACTTAGTGCTATAAGCACCAGGGGCACAGGGTGGTGTTACGTTGTTGTTGTTACTTATGGCACTTGCCATGGACAAGCCCCGCTGATATATCAGCAGATTTTAAGCCGAAGATATGCGTCTCTTGTTTCAAGTAGCGCCACGGGCCAAGAGTACGACTTTAGCCACACACTCATCACAGTAGCTTGAACAGCCCCTTTTTACAGGGGGGAACAGTCACGCATCTCACAGATAACAAACACACAGAACAACCATGCCCGAACCGGGACTCCAAGAACACTAAGAAGACGCGCTATCTCTGTGCCAGAAAGTCGGCTGGCGTTATGTTATGTAGCTAAATAGAATCAATAAAATTTAGAAGGTATTATAGGTAATTTTTTATTGTGCTAGAATCAAGATTGACAATGCTGGGACAAAAAAAGGCAAGATCTCAGAAGTAATAAAATTATTATTAAGTTTCCTATGAAAATAAATTATCAAAGCTATAGTTCCAGCAGCCAATGTTTATAATCTGAAAATGGTTTAAAATTAAGTAGTAATTTATAAATAATCTGATTTCATTTAAAGAGAATCAGACATAGAAAATTTAAAAAACTAAAGAAAAATCTAGAGGTAAGAATACTCATTTTTTTTCCTCAAAGGGGAAAATAATAATGAATATTCGGATGAGAAATCCCTGCGACTAAGTCCCTGAAAAATAAAAATGCTTTAATAGAAATTATTGGCAGTGCTGTTTAGATATTTGGTATTCAAATGAAATACGAAAAACCTCATAAGCCTCAAATTACCTCAAATATCAAAATAATTAGTTCACATTCAAAAATCAGGACAATGATGTCACAAAATTAGTAAATTTTAAATATTACTAGGGGCACAATGTTTTTCTTAAGCCTGAGAACAACAGAAAATGGATCAAGAAAATTATAAATTTTTAATACTTGAAAAAAGACGAGGAAAGTTGACTTCACTTATTAAAGCTTCGTCTTATACTTTAAAAATTATTTAATTAACTGCTTCCAATCTGAAAAATAAAATAAAAATGAAATGAAAAGCACATTTCTAGAAATGGTTATAAATGTTTTAAAATAGCTTTTGGTAATAAAATTATATTTAAAAATGAGAAATTTGTAACTCGTATAAATGTTTATTAAAATATTTAACTAAATTTCAGCAAATGTGTTTTTAAATATCTTATAATTTAATTTATCGGTCAGAAAGCAATTGTAGATTTTTTAAGTATAATACTTTTCCCTCTTTTTTTTATATATTAAAAATTTATAATTTTCTTTGTCAATTTTCAACTACTCTGAGGCTTAAGAAAAATGTTGCGCCTCTAATAATATTTAAGATTTATATTCTAATTTTATGATACTCATTCTCCTGATTCTTGCTTTTAATGAAATTTCTTATTATATGCTTAAAACTTCAAATGAGCTTTGAGAATATTTATTTTCGTAAAATACAACTAAAGAAAAGAACGAATAATTCCAATTCTAAAATAAAAGATTAAAATGAAATCTGCTATGCATATTTCAATGCATCGTGTCAGAACATCATTTCTTGGACGGCCAAGCCCCACGTGCTCGTGCTAGTTAAATTATGTTTTTATTCATTTTAATCGCTTCATTGAATGAGTCACTTTAGTATTGCAAGCGATGCAAAAAAATCTTTGTCTCGCATTTATTATTTTAAAAAAATATCACTTTTCCTATTTATTTCCTTTCATATAATCGCGTGCTCAAGATGACATTTATCTAGATTTTATTTGCTGTAGTCATTAAGTTATTTTCTTAAATCGGAGCTTTTGTAAATGCAATGGCAACGCGTTATTGAAAGCTGATTTTTTTGAGATGCTCGCGCAGATAATAAACTTTCTACTTTTCGCCTACGAATTTTTGTTGACGCCAAAAACCTCATCCCAAAAACAACATTATGTTCTGACATGATAATAACACAAGGTTTGAATCCATTATGAAATAACATTCTGTTCAAAATAATTTCATTCAGCCGAGTAGTTACTAATTTTTAAACTCGGATATTTCTGCCAAAGTTTCATTAATAATCAGTTGAAATGGTTCAAAACGAACATTTCGCTTCATTTCAAACCAAAGGAACTCGATACAAAAGCTTATACAAGGTGTCCAAGAAAATTAAAAATATCGAACTATACATATTTTTAAAAAGTTGCCCATAATCTTGAATAACTTATTAATTACAGAATTCTTCAAACTTCACTGAGCACTATTTCAGCTCCCTTTCTACGTCTTTCCAGGCGCATCACCTTGGAACCTGAAGGCCAGCGTACCCATCTCCCCAGGAATAACAAAGAGGCTGAAGGGAGCCTTCCCGTTGCGTGGTTAAAGTATATCATCATTTGGTGTGGAAAAGCCATTACCTCATTACGTAAGGCAGCCGTTAATGGCTTGACACTGGGGTGCAGGGAGGTCCCTTTCCTGTGACGTCAGTGTCGTGCCCGGATGTTGCAAGATGGGTCGATTGGGATCGACTCCTTCCCAACCAAATATTGTATTGAGTTGTCAAATTGAAAAGTGATGAACTGTGTCTGGATCGGTCAGAGCTCAGAACTTGAGAGGTTCTTTCGATCCGACCAGGAGGGCTGGGTCTACATTACTTAGTTTCTTCTCGACTGAAGATAACAGATGTTCGATTAGAAATTGAATATTTGGCCTGATTGAACTAAGCTCACATTGACATATTGATAAGATTAGTTTCTTTTATTCCAACAAAAGTGAAAAATATTCCATTATCGTGCTCAGATTCAATTATGGTTATTTGAAAATTTCCAACAGAATTCTTAGCTAAAAATGAGATTACTATCTTATAAGAACGAAAAACAAAATTAACCTTCTTCTCATCGTGTTTTTTATATTGTTACACGTCAGATCTAAAAACCTACACGAGAAAAGTCTACGTTTAGTTTAGTTATATTAACATCCGCTTTTAAAGAAATACTGTGGCTGTTTTGAGATGGACCTAATAATTTTGAACCGAGGTCAGACGACGAGAGCGACACCTGAGGTGGCACCCTCTCCAAACTTTCACACCACGCCAGCAGGAGTTTATTTGCTCCCAACAGATTTAACCATTGGACCAGACCTGCTTTCACAATGATCCAATCATTGGTGGAATCGCATCTCAAACCTAAAATCTTTCGGTTCCGAAGTTGAGCCCTTACCATCCGGCCGCCACGATCTGAGAAAAAAAGCTTCAAAGATCAAAATTTCTGCATTCTTAGATTATTCATACCAGATTGATCATATTCTATGAATAATATAAACAGGAAAGAATTACTTTCAATAGCTGACCTGGACTTTAAATTGAATTATTTTTTTAATGTAAACAATTTACTATAATGTGAAAACAAAGATAATAAAAATGTAACATTAAATTTAAATTTCAGAAATTGTCTTGTAATGTTTGACAAAATGTTGAAATTAGGAATTGCAATCGGATAATTCTCGGAATCTAGACATAAAAATAAGACTACATTAACCCATTCGCTGCCAACTACGAATATACTCATGGTTGGCAGGGTGTTACCAATTGCCAGTACGAATATACTCGTGATACTTTCAATATAGTACAACGTACAACTTGTCCAACTTGCAAACTTTTTATGGCCATAAACATAAATATACAAGTGTAAAAACTTGAAAAAAAAGGTACAAATAAATTGTTTTCACAAAAATTCTTTCTTTATCCCATTCGCTGCTAAGCCTAAATTGTATGAGGTTATTCCCATTGCCAATCATGAGTATACTCGTGTTTGATTTTTATACATGTAAGGGATTATTTATGACAAAATATGTATATTTCATTTGAAATAATAAAACTCAGATAAACAATAGCACTCAAAACAGAAATGGCCATTGGAATAATCTCATACAGTTTAGGCTTGGCAGTGAATGGGTTAACCAACTAAAATTTCCGCTTTGGTTACCCTGTATGAAACCCTGAATACCACACTTCTGAAGGGAGAAAAGATTAGAAACAGTGAAATATATATATATATATGTTAATTCGAAGGGAAATAAAGAAGCATGACGAGAGGATTTTGCTATTTGTTTTATTGCCTCTTTTCTTCAAATTAATACTTTTTGAAACCTTATATCTTTTGTTAGAATGATAATATCCTATAAGAAGTAACATAAAAAAGCGGCCTATTCATCAGTTGAATTTTTAAAAATTGAATCTTGCCGATCTTTTGTTATTAAAGACTTTTCAATATTAATTTTGGACTATCGCATATTGATTATATTAAAAATTTCGTTGCTTTAGCATCCAAATACCTCATATTAGCTTATGCTTAATTGATTTAAGAATGTGTAGTAGCATAAGATGATTGAATAGATTTTCAATTTTTAGTTGAAAATCTATTTAATCCTCTTACCTCAGAAAAATTATAAAAAGTATTTCTAAATATCATTAATTTGCTGAAACATTTCATTTTTAGAAGTAAATTAAATATTTAGGAGCCCGTCGTGTTTAAATCAGTTTAGGTTTGGCTTATATAGCGTATTTTTAAAAATGATATTACAAAGAAATATCAAAACAGTCAGGCAAGAATGATACAGATCAATTGTATCCAGTAAACTGAAGATAATTTTGCTTATTTGAAACCTAATCTGCAAACGATTATTTCGATACTTTAAATAAAAAATATATAAGGAAGAAAAAATATTTAAGTATTATGCACGTATATCCTTTTTGGATATCAAAAACTAACTTAACATCTAATATTTATTAATATTTTTTGCAAAAGTCAAATAGTTTGTTGATATTTGAATAACAGACATCTCTAGTCCTTCATCTGTTACTTAACAAAAGCTGTTATTACTTTGAATAAGCAAATAATTTAAGATAGAAAAATATTCAAATAAATGTAACTGGATAAGAAAGGAGTAATATATATAAAAAAATTAAGTCAATTTCTACTTAGGTGAGCAAAGAAATTTTTTATTTTTATTTACTTTTTATTTAATAATTACAACTAATGCAAATAATTAATCAAAACCTTATTGATTTTCGCGAGAATTGAACTCGCATTCTTCAACTTCACGTGAAAAATACTGAAATCCTTGCATTGTACTGAATTTTCATTACAAACTGCTAAAACTCAGCCTAAAGTATTAAAAATTAATTACATTAAATTAATTAATATTTATATAACTGTATTAAATGTCATCTGGTGCAAGTTTAAAAATAAATGTATTTGAACTTGAGTGGATAAATAAAAAGTATTTTACTAACGATTGAAAGTTTGAACAAGATATATATATATATATATATATATATATATATATATATATATATATAGAGAGAGAGAGAGAGAGAGAGAGAGAGAGATAAAAGGAGAGTGTGAACTAATAAATGGTATTGAAAAATGTGGCAAGTGGATTTGTGCTTTAGCAACAAATTGCTACTATGACTAAAAGCAATATATATGGATATTTAACTTCAAATAAAACGTAATAACAGACAGAATTTTTCTGGAAATCCTCGAAGAAAGCAACCTACCTTGCATCTACATATAGGTTTTAGGACAAACTTTTCGCATCTTTCTTCAAAGTAGCATTACTTAACAGATGAGATCATACTTCTTTGCTATGAGTCCTTGGTTCACGGGCATAGCTTTATACATCATTATGTCGATCATCATCGATAGTATTAGATCCACCATCAAAAATAGAATTATAAAGAGAATTTATACACCTCTGGATTTGTTGTTATTGTTTGCGTGCGCTCTTCATAGGATGAATGTTAAAAATGCCATTTCTTGGGTTCCATCTAAAAGAGTCGGCTATGCTTATAATATGATGATTTTCATTGTTTATCAACATTCAAGTATAAGTATGTATAAAGACCTTGTTGGCACATTTTTATTCCGTCTTTTACATTCCCATCTCATTCTAAGGCAAGAGAAAAAGTGATTGTATTACATTGGTTAAGAATTACGTTACCCACGTCGTCGTCTTGGGCGGAGAGAACTACCAATCATGTAAATCCCACGTGATCTGACTGTTGATGTTAGAATTTTTTTTTCCAGTACAAGCGAACTTGACTCGGGTACGAGGGGGGAGTGTGATCTCGGCTTTCTCCCGCGAAATTTTATGTGTAGTTAGTTCTCTAGGCCTGCTACACTATGGCGTAATTATGTGCCTTTTGTTGTTGATGTTGCCAATAAATCACATAAAAATCATTTCACCCAAGATACAATCTTCATTATCAGATAAATTACTGTGTAAACAAGAAAATCAGCAATAATTTAATTCATTTACGTACTTCATTTTCGAGGAGTTTGGCAGGGAAGGTTTCGCTAAGACATCTGAAACATTTTAAATAACCAAGAATGCAAACTTCGATATTTCATTCCTTAGTCAATTGCCATTAGCCATGGTGCAGTTTAACCATATTGGGCTCTAGCACGACGAAATCTCAAATAGTCATTCACTTCATCATACTCAAATGGAATTGAAAAAGCTTTTGTTTTTCTAAATTTTCAAACCGTTTGTTGGGGTAATTCATCTCTTACGTGGGATATCAATAGAAATGAAACTTTTTACTTGAATTATCTCTATGCAACAGAAATTCGAAATAAAAACGGTACAAATTTCAAAAAAAGAAAGAAAAGAAACTAGGTTTGAAACAGTAAAAAATTAAATCACTTTAAAAATGGAGGTTTTCTTTCAGAAATCTAAAGTTTGAAAATAGTGTCAAGAGAAAAATTCTTATGTAAATGAAACAATTTATAAATTAAAATTTCTGTAACAGGAAAAACTACCGTATTTTACTTTGATCCTGTTGCTATTGCTGTAATAATTTTTAAGAGTTTATGGAAGGTGTTCATTCTGTCTTTTTAACTTTCCTTAGCAATTAGACTTTTTTTATAATTTTATCATGAAAATTATCAATGATTAAAATTTGAGACTAATTGTATAAATTAAACTTATGATCCAAATTGGGAAGAATTGGAAAAGAATATAACGGAAATTTCTATATTTGGATTCAGGCTCTAAACAAATTATTCAAACTGATGACATTTTTATGTATCGCTGTGCCCAGGAATTTTGAACTGCTGGCAAAATCCATCATGGAAATTAGAGAATTTTTTTGAGAATATTATATACTTAGATGTCATAAAACATATTTAGTATATGACGCAAATAAACATTTTAGCAGATGCGTGTCCTAGAAAAATAAACTATTGAATTTTATTCTTCGATTTACATCATTATGGAATTCATAATTTGTACAGAGAAAAAGAAGTAAGAAATGAGTCAATCTACATCGCGATACAAGAGCAAAAGTGGCAGAAATTTTCTTCAATAATTTAAATATGAAACTAGGAAATGGAAACGTAGGTATCTAGGTTAAAAGAATGTTGTAAGAATTAGGAATTTTTATCAATTTTTTCGGATCATTGGAAAATGCTGAAGTAACCTGTTTAATATAGAGTGCGTGTAAAAGTAATTAAATAAAAAAAGTAGAATTGGATTAGAAAAGAAGAGAATTTTTAAATGAATTTCACATTGTCTAATTAGAATTAAGATGCATCGTTACATACACATTGTTACATGTTTACCAAGAAATAAATTACTTCAAATGGATTGAAAATGCATTCTAATGATCCAAATGAGCTAATATTTGAACTACAGATTATTGAGATAATGCGCTTTACATTTAATAAATAAATTAAATATATATTAAAAATTCACTGTTAGGTGGCGTAGAAATACATATAAAATCATTTAATATGGTTTATAATTGTTAAATTAAAGTTGTTCAATATGCCCTCCTTCATTTTAAACAATATGTTCTAATCGGAGAACCCCATTTTCTGTAAATGACAGAACTCAGTATGATAGAATATTAAAAATATGACTGCGAATGTTGTCCTTCAGATCTGGCAAATAAGATGCCTTTGACGGTAGATGTTGTCCTTCAGATCTGGTAAATATGATGGTTTTGACGGTAGATATTGTCCTTCAGATAATTTCATAACAAATAGTCGCAAAAGGTCATGTCCAGTGAGCGAGGAAGCCATGCTATTTGGAAACAACGGCTGATAACTCGTGCTTTATTAACAACTGTTTTACACGACAATCAATATAAGGCGGTGACCCTTTTGTATGAAAGTGATATCTTGAAGGCATCCACGCTGTGGAAGACTTGGGATTACAAAAATCCCTCAGCATATCATGGTACCGTTTTCCTGTGACGAGACAGGTTTGGATTGCATTTAAAGTTATCTCTTCAGGAAATACAATCCAATGATAAATGTAACTGTAAAACCACACTACATTATCACTTTTTCATGGTGCAAGGGTTGTGCCTGTATAACGTAAAGATTTTCCCTGGCCCAAATTCGACAGTTGGGGGTGTTAACTTGCCTATTAAGGCAAAAGTGGAGCTCATTACTGAATAGAATGCTCCATGGTCAAGTTGTATAACTCCGGTTCGAGCAAAAGCTATACGGGCCTCTAAGTTTCAGTCCTACAACAGGTGCACAGGCTTGATTTTGAATAGATAGAAATGCAAAAATCTGCCTCATGAGTTTTCGTACAGTTGAATACAGCATATTCAGAACACGGGAAACAATTGGCAAACTCTCACTATTATGCGGCGACTGATTGCTGATTTCGATCTCAATATTTTGAACTCTGTGGGGACGAAATTTTCCCCCCTCTATCTGGAAGAATGCAAAGTTCCGCAGTTTTTTCAAACTTCTGTATCATCTTGCGATGGGCATCTCGAGACACTGGACCTCTTCGTATACTCTTCATGCGAAGAAATTCCTTTAGAGCTACAATGGAGTTTTGTTGGTTCAGGTCGAAAAATTTCACCAGTAGCCCTAATTCTTGCAACGTTGACATGACGAAAAGAGGAGAAACTAATGTTCGTGCAGATTCCGCCTTCTGCAGGGCCTGACTAAGGCAGGGGCATACGGGCAGCTGCCCCAGGCTCCCACTTACATGAGGGCCCCCAGATTGAATAGAAATTTTATTTTACGTTTTTTCTTTAATGAATGTGTTTTATTTCTAAAGTATTGAAGCAGAGGGGGTTCCAAAAAAGTTTTTGTCCCAGACCCCAACAAGGCTTAGTCGGGCCCTGGCCTTCTGGATCCAAAGGGAAATGGTAATAGACCTGCGCTGTAATGTAAATTATTTTTCACATTTTCAATATATGTAAATAGAGGCCATTTGCATTACATCTCTATCTATTGGTGAATTTTTGTGCTAATTTTTTAATTAATAAATGTAAAGCACACCATCTGAATTCTAATTCAAAATTTATCTTTTCTGGACCAATAAAATGCATTTTATAACCATCTGAAGTGGGTAACTTATTTCTTGCTAATCCTGTATATTATTAAATCTTCATAGGTGGGCCAAGAGAGCTGGGCCTTGAGTGCATATATGTATTAAAGATTGATATAATTGACCTTTCAGGTGGAATGAAATAATAGATTCCTTTAAAATATTTCGTAAATTAAGAAAATATATTTCAAAAGAGTAATAAATAATGTTTTTTTCCTTCTTCTTTTTTCAATTGAGTTTATTCAACTTAGTCACATAATAACAACTCTATTCTTTGTGTAATAAAGTTGAGTAGGAAAACATTTTAGAAATCAATGTTTAGAAAAACTAATTTCTAGCGAGCCTTTTTTGATAATATGCTTGATAAAAAGCAAAACTAAAAAAAATTGAGACACTTTATTTAAATCCGGAGCATGTTTTCAATCCTGAACCAAAATTCAGAAAATGCCCTAATTAATCTAAGACGTCTCATCACTTAAACTTTATCTCTTTTGGAAAATGTATAAAACCTTTTCTGAAATTTAAAAAAATACCATTCAGGTTCTAAAATCATCACTGATGAAATAAATTCACTTTTAATGAAATGAACCAATCACTAAGAGATAAAAGATCGGGATACGTAACCAGATGTCATGACCGATTGTCACGTGGCAATAACAATCTCCGGATGTCAGTCCATCCCCCCTTTCCTTCCCCATCCCAAGACCACTTCCTCCGAACAATATGTGTCCAGTCGATGCTTTATCTGATTCGAAGGATGTCAACCCCTTTCTCTTTGGGCCGTTTCCTCTCCCAAAAGATAATTGTTCTCCCTCTCCAAAGATGGACCCTCAAGTCTACATCATACATCATAGATAAACGGATTGACTCAACCTCCAAGGTACCGATAAGATGCTCATTAACCTGAATTAGCTCTCCTTTGTATTCTCCTTTGCATTCATTTGGTAAAAACTGAACTCAAGTCTTGCTACTGAATAATCATGAAATGCATTCAATTTTGGCGAAAAAAATTTTATAAACTATTAAAAATACAGAACAAATATATGCATATGAGTTTTGACATTGTGCCCTATATCATTCTCGCTAAATATATTATTTATGATTATATCACCATGGATGAATTTTTGGAATTATCTTAGCTTAAGGTGAAATCTTCCTCGATGACTAACTGAAAAATTTATATTAATAATTTTGGAAAGTATTAAAGAACATATTTTAACGCAAAATCGATGATTATTACAAACCGACTTGTATTGTAAAAATATTTATCATGTCAGAACATGATGTTGTTTTGGAAATGAGGTTTGGGGCGTCAACAAAAATCCGTAGACGAAAAATAAAAATTTTATTATCCGCACGGGCATCTCAAAAAATCAGCTTTTAATAATGTGTTGCCGTTGCTTTCACAAAAGCTCAGATTTTAAAAAATTAATTTATGACTACAGCAAATAAAACCTTAAAAAATGTCATTTTGAGCAGGTGATTTATATGAAATGAAATAAATAGGAAATGTAATATTTTTTTAAAAAAATAAATGCGAGACAAAGTTTTTTGGATCGTTTGCAATACCAAAATAACTCATTCCATGAAACGATTAAAATGAATAAAAATATAGTTTAACTCGTTCGAGCACGTGGTGCTTGGCCGTTCAAGAACTGATGTTCTGACATGGTACATTGAAATATGCATAGCAGATTTCATTTTAATCTTTTCTTTCTTATAAAATGTCGCTTTCCACTAGCTGTTTAAAAGCTCGGGAAAACTTAATAAGAAAATTGGGGATAAAGCACCTGTAAGCAGTTAATAACTCAAAATTTAAAAAATAAAATAAAATAAACAAAAATTCGAGTAAAGCAACAAACATTTAGTTGCCTAGAATCGGATTGAAATCAATTTCAACATAAAGCATATTTTTTTAATGAAGCATGTGAGAAAATGCAGTGAAACCATTTCTCATGTATATTTTTATAATAATATAACAATTTTCAATAACAATTAATACTAATTTATTGATTTGATCTCAGAAAAGGGCAGACTAATCATAACTAATAATTCTCTCTACCACTAAGAAATAATAAAATTGAAAACTGATGGTTTATAATATAAAAGGTTATCACCCCAAAAATGTTAAAATGTTAAGAAAAAATGGGTAATATTTGTTAATAAATATAGATAATTATGTATATGGATCTTAATGACATCGCACAGATAGCCTAAAATGCAAAAAAAAAAAACATAAAAAAAGAATTTATTAGTTATCAAAACCCGAAAATAAAAATAACAGTCACAATGCTTAAAGACCTATATAATTTATGAAGCAACAGCAAACCTCATGCTGATGAAATAAAAAAGAAAAAAAATGCACCTGTCAAGAGAGTATATCATAAAAGATAATATACATATTCCTGACCCTATCCAGATACATTTTAGTTAATAATTTTCATCTATTCAATCTCTACGCTTTCCAGCCACGGATTTACTTCTAATTCGTTGAACTTTGGACACTTGAGGTCATGTTGATATATGTTCAACCGTTCACGGCGGGTAAAAAGAAAAAAAGAAAAATAATTCACAGTATTTAATTGGGGTATGCAATGCCGTTTTTCTATCGTATTTCACTTGCATCAGAAGCTTTTTATAGGTGTAATTCCATTTAATATCATCCTAAGGCTATGCCGTTGATTGAATTTTGCGAATACCAGTATTTAATTGATACCATATACTGTCTGCGAAATCGTTGCATGAAGCTCGAGATTTATTGATGCCAGGTAGGCCCGCTTGATGGAAAATTATTGAGGTGTCGTGCTTAAAAGGATTTTGCTGGGATTATAAATTGTGGAACTCCGCCTACATGAAAATTGAACATTTAGCGACCTCGCATTTCGGGACTCAACAGATTGCTTGGAATTAATTACTGTCTATGTCTATGAAAAGTGTAACAAATTTGGTAATTGTCTATCAATATTTCATAAACAAGCTTAGCATGTATGGAAACGATCTACATCCAGTATTAACACTAAACTATCAAAAATGAAAAATTACCCAAGTAAAATAAAATTATGAAAAAAGTAATTAATTTCTTGATGACGCTATAAAACATATACAAGCTATCTATTATTTTTAACACTTTGCTGGCCGGTGACGAGTTAACTCGTCTTTTCATGTCCAAACGTTGTTGACCGGTGACGAGTTAACTCGTCATTGCACTTGCATTATCTGTTTCAATTAATAACACCGAGGGCGATATAGAACATTGAAAAAACTTGGCGTATCGTGTTTAGTCTTGTCCGCTCTATAACAGAAAAATTATTTTTCCTAGTATTTACATTTTTATTAGAATTTTAGTAAAATTCAGAAAAATTTCAACCATGACGGAACGTATCGGCGAAGCACTTTTTGATGTTCCAATTCAACAAAATTCATTGGAGTTTTTTTAGAACGTTTTACTTTCATATTCAATTACAAAAAAGTAGCCGGTGACATGACATAGTTTCTGTGTAAATTGCCGGCCACCAAAGTGTTAAGTAGTTAAAGATGTCATGTAGTCAGTAAGGTGAAAGCTTTTTTTTAATAAGTCATTTTGTTTTGTTTCTGATTCATTCCAATCTATTTAAAAAATTTAAAAATCATAACAGTGTCGCAGTTATGAGATATTACGTTGGCTAAAACCAAATAAAAAGTTTCAAGAATATATATTTTAGCCACTGAGTTTTTATTAGAATTCATAAACATCCTGATTCGAAATTAAAAACATTTTTGTAACTAAATTGTTAATGATACATCTCCAAGCAGAGTTTATTGAAATGAAAAATCAGAAGACATCATTGTAAATTTAATAAAAGATAAAAATGAAATTTGCAATGCATATTTCAATGTATCATGTCAGAACATAATTTCTTGAACGGCCAAGCACCACGTGCTCGTGCAAGTTAAATTATATTTTTATTCATTTTAATTGTTTCATCGAATGAGTCACTTTAGTATTGTAAACGATACAAAAAAATGTGTCTCACATTTATTGTTTAAAAAAATATCACATTTCCTATTTGTTTCATTTCATATAATCACGTGCTCAAAATGACATTTTTCAAGGTTTTTAGTTGCTGTAGTCATTAACTTATTTTGTTTAAAATCAGAGCTTTTGTAAATGCAAGGGCAACATGTTATTTAAAGCTGATTTTTTGAGATGTTCGTGCAAATAATAAAATTTTTATTTTTCGCCCACGGATTCTTATTTTTCGCTTACGGATTTTTGTTGACGCCAAAAACCTCATATTCTGACATGATAATAATAATTTTAACTCTTATAACAATAAAAATTTATTAATTACAAATTGAGTATATGGAAATACGATTTCTAGCTTATCAAATAGATGTTAAAATTATATTATTATACAGACTCTATTTTACTAAAGGCTGAAATTATTATAAAATTGCATTGATAAGTAGAATTATTCCATTATAATGCACAACTAAATTTAATAGTATTATATTATCGGGAATTTTTTTAATCAAATTTCAATACTGCATCGTTTTTAAAAGTATCGACCATGTTCTTTGAAAAGCTATTAAAAAGTTATTACTAGAGAATATCACTGCTATAATAAAGTCTTTTCTTAAACCAAATTTTGATATGCAAAGAAATTTGTTTCGATTGATATTGATGCATGAGATTGATATGTTCCAGTTTTTTAACTATCATAATAAACGTGAAAACGAAATTCTAAATTGGCTTCATAATTTTTTTTTTGTTTTGCTTTTTTATGTGGTAGCCTCCCATATTAAAAAGCAATGCTCTAATGCTATCTAATAGCTCTGTTTTTGCATGCATTATTTGTTTGAGAAATTATAAGGATTTTTTGATACGTAGCAATTTTTTATGTGCTATATCGTGATCTACTTATACAATAATGGCAGGATATAATTTAATTTCTTGGTTTGATGTTTGTTTATGCAACAATAAGCGTAGCTTGAAATATAGAATACTTAAAATAAACTTTAGAATAAATACATATTTATTTCATTTTTTAATTATGAGATTCTTGTACAGCTTTCCCCTTCATACCTTACTTTTAGATTAAAGGGGAGCGTATTACACTTTTGGTTAGAATAATTTTTTAACCGAAATAATTTATCAAAAATGTTTAATTTTCGCAAGAACTGAACTCGCATTCTTCACCTTCAGGTGAAAAAGTAATATAAAAATCTTTTTTTTAAATCAATTCCTACTTAGGTAATTAGGAAAAATTTTATTATAGCTACTTTTTACTAAACAATTACAATTGCTGTTGTCCGCGTGTCCCGCTTTACAAGGGAAGAAGGGGTGCAATAGTTTCTGAGGGTATGACTCCTGAGCACCCGAGGGCAGTAGTCTGATTTCTAGCTCACACACGTCACAAACCCTTTTTACGGGTGGACTTCACTCATGCATTTCATTCATTCATCCACAGAGCGTAATTTAGATCTGAAACAGAGAACGATCACCTCTGACCCAGTACCCTCAGTGGTATTAATCTCTACAAGAAGAACTTAGCGACCTCGGCAGATTTAATGTCCACCACAGAAACTTCCGCTGGCAAATTCGAACTCGCAACCCAATTGATGCGAATCCAGTACCCTACCAAACAGGCTATGCAGGCCTAACAATTACCTCTGTGGCAGAACGCCAACTTAACTATTTTTTATAAATCTTTTTTTTTTTCATTTCACACTAAATTATTTTCTAGCCATTCACATGTAATTTTCTTTTCGAACGAACAAAAATTTCTATCTAATTACTATATATTTTTTAGGAAAGCTATCCATTTTTTTACAGTTTTGTTACTATTCAAAAATTATGTTTAACTAAATATTACTCAATGATAGTATTGTATAAAATCAAATTCCTAGTCACTATATTTTTCCTCCTGGTCAATGTACACTGTAGTATGAACAAGATATAACACAAATTTGCATTTTGGCAAAAGTTAAAATTTAAGAGGGTCTAAATGAAGGAGGCTAAAGATTAAATGTGCTGATATTTCTAAAACTCTTTCAAATTTTAGTTTTTAACGTTGAGTTCATTTATTTTTTAATCAAAGAAAAAAAAAGAAGTTAGAGGTTGAGTTATTTCCTTATGCTATGAATAGTGGAATAAATTTTACTTTAAATATGAGTGAAAAGTTGAGATACTTATTTATAGCATTACAAACTGCTCATTTAAATCTATGAGTTACAGGAACGGAATTTATTACACTATTAAAGAAAAATAGTATGCAGGTAAAGTGATGCAGATATTATAAGGCAAATAATAATAATAATAAATCTAATCTAATCTTTATTTTCTGAGTGAGCACACGATGAATATCGAAGTTAGTCTGTATCAGCGAAAATTCGAATAAAAACTCCACACCTCGCCATCCGAAGGCAGTTAACCAACACCTGTTGCCCTATCATGGATCCTGGAGGTCAGCAACCCGTGTTGAGACTTCAGAGGTCGCATCGACTAACTTATTGCTCAATCATCTGTTCGAAACCCTCTTCAGGAATAACTGATATTAGAAAGTACGTTATGGACGAATAAAAGATACCGGGAAAAGGAATTACACCACACGAAAGTTAAAGTTACGGTCGTTAAGTCTGAAGATTTCGAATTTTTACAGTGCTCTGGTCATGTCGAGTGCTAAAGCTGGATTTTATGACTTTGTTTTCGTTTTATGCGCGGATTTGTAATTATTTTTTTCTCCAGTTGCTTCCAAAGTTTTAAGTATTGGAGTCATAAAATCACCAGGAAACTTTTGAGGTGATTCTTTACATGTTCTTTGTTGCGAAATGGCCATCCAATCCATTATAAGTTGAGGGATGATAGAGTGGAATTCTGTCGCGTTTGACTCTCTTTAAAAGTAATTGATGTGTGTCGCCGATTGAGAAGAGGTGGTTTTTCGATTTTCTTTGGCATTTCATCGTTTGATTAACCCGATATAAACGATCATTCGATGGATGTTAAGTTTGATGGACTTAAGTTCCTGGAAATAGAACTTCATTTAGCAATATATCAAAAACTGTTATCTGTTACAAATGAATTTTATGTTTTCTTCGTATATAGTACAATAAATTGAGATTGAATTAAATAGTATTGGGAATACAATAAATTGAGTGAATTAAATAGTATTGGGAATACAATAAATTTAGATTTAATTAAATAGTTTTGGGAATACAATAAATTAATTGAATTAAATAGAATTGGGAATACAGTAAACTGAGATTGATTTAAATAGTATTGAGAATACAATAAACTGGTTGAATTAAATAGTATTGGGAATACAATAAATTGATTGAATTAAATAGTATTGGGAATACAATAAATTGAGATTGAATTAAATAGTATTGGGAATACAATAAATTGAGATTGAATTAAATAGTATTGAGAACAAAATAAATTGAAATTGAATTAAATAGTATTGAGAAAAAAATAAATTGAAATTCAATTAAATAGTATTTGAAATACAATAAATTGAGATTCAATTCAATAGTATTGGTAATGCAATAAATTGAGATTCAAATAGTATTGGGAATAAATAGCGGTCGAATGAAATTGAACTGGAAATTAAAATATTATTTTTTTTTTTTTTTGAATTCATATTCCTCCGAAGTATAAGTTTTATTTGTCTTTTTGTTTCTCTCTCTCTTTCTTTTCAAATCTGGCATTAAATCTATTTTTTCGACATTTTTAAAGCTCAATGAAATTGATTTATTATCATCAATGAATTAACATCGTTTATTATACTCCAGATGCTAATCTTGAATTTTTCAGGTTGGCATACAGACTACCTTCCAATACATCCCGTATTTTTTGGCAATTTAGAGTTTATTTTTACGATTAAAGATTTTTATATCATATTGTTAACGTGTAACATATAGTATAAGTTACCTATGTTTAAAAATATTTGAACTTATTTGTAAAAAACGCAACTAAATAGCGATTTTTAAAAATTACGGTCAGATAGTTAATAAATTGGATAGGAAAAGAATGTCCGGTTTAAATAGCTCAAGAGACAAACTTAACCATGCTTTGCTGGACATATGGTAAATATACAACTCATGATAACATAAATTTACGATGAAAAGATCTGACTTACAATCCCCGCATTTGGACAAAAAAATTAAAATGGTCTAAAGTAAGCAACACACTGATAAAACAATCATATATAATGTGAAAAGCCAATAAATTGCAAAAAATAGAATACATCATCTTGAGAATTTTTTCCCACAATATTGTTAAGAGATAAACCTGTTGCATTAAAAGAAAAAAGATTGATGTAGGAAATTAAAATGGTTAAAATCTTTAATGAAACTTAACATAGTAAATTTTTTTAGAAGAAAAAGTATCAATATTGAAATGCGAAAATTGCTGCTTAATTAATTTTTGTCGAAATAATTTAATTTCGAATTTAAAATAATTTATTATTTTATACAATTAAATTATTAACTTTTTCCAATTATTTTTTAACACAATGCTTTCTAGGAAATCCTCAAAAATTGCTTCCATTTGACTTTTTTTGTTGTTGTAGTAATAAGATTTTTAATTAAAACTCTGTATTTAAGGGTTGAAAGATTGAGATCCGTTTCACTTCATCATAAATCTGTAATAACTTAAGATCTCGAGATTGAAATATTTTCACTTAAAAGTTCCGCCCAATTTGTGGGCATGATCCCTTTTAAATTTGATCTGAATTAGTTTTTTTTAAAATGTGACTTAAATAGCCTTCCACCTGGAATTGCTAAATTTTATGACAGGGTTTTCTTCAATATTTAGTAGTGGATGAAATTGCGTAGATTTATAACATAAGGTAGACTGGTGCATGTTAATTTAGTTGAATGAAGTGGCTTCCGCTGTCATCATGGAAGTTTGGAAAAAGCGGTACAGGCTCGGATTCATCTTCATCATCTGATCATGGTTCAAAATTACGCACTCAAACTCAAAATAGGCAAAATTCAGTTTTTAAACTAGATGTCAAGTTGAAGGAAATTTTTATCTTTTTAATATACATTTTACTCCCAATTTTTATGTGATTAACATATTCTACGAAATATTAAAGAAAATTTAAAAATAATTTCAAAGTATCTTAGATATTTTTACAATTAAATATGAGAAGATATTTATAAGTACATTTGTGCCAGAGTTAAATAAAAATTTGATAAATTATTTGTTAATAAAGAAAAAAATTTTAATAATTATTTTTCATTCCATTGCCATTCCCTAAAGTAATTTAATGCTTAACGTCTCTCTTTCGATTCTAGGTTTAATTTTTCCATACAAATGTAATTGTACTTTATGTTTAAAAATTCTATAATTAAGAAAATGAACAACAATTACAACATCTTATTTCCCGAGGAAAAAATTATCACTGCCAACCGTAAATTAAAAAATAATAAAGGAAATGAGAAAGCTCAACACTCTTAAATTCGTTACAAGACATAAACATAATTGTTCCGTTGTTGTAACAAGACTTCTGACATCATGCATTAAGAAAAACCGACAAGATAACGCGCACAATAGCGCGCGAGTGGGAATGAAAAAACAAGTAAAAAAAATAAAAAGAAAGTGGAAACGCGTCGAAGCTTGACCTTAAAACTCGGCTCGTTTTTGTTTATCCTTTGCTGCGAAGAGAAAAAAATAACAATAATAAAATCGAAACATGCTGTGTGAGACATCAAAGGAGGCACAATGAAACTTCTGTGCCTTATTTTCTGCACGACTGGTCCCACTCTGTCTGATAGGACGAGTTTTCATTCTGAGCCGTCTACGTGCAACTCAACTCAATCGCGGTCTGCTGACAGACGGCAGCGCCACCCCTCGGCAAATTACACTTTCGCAAGGCTGACCTCTCTTTTTTAATTCCTCTGAAGTAGTTCCGTTTTAAGGTATTTTCCTTCTTTCTTCAATAATAGAACTCAAAGGAAAGGTCACTCACTCCCTGCCAGGTCATTGGCTACTCTTGAATTTTGAAGAGGGGGGTGGAAATAGGGGATCAGTGAAGTCAACTTTAACAAACTTTCAGCAAAGGTTAATTACCGGATTATTATTTTTAAAAAAACTAAGTATGTAATTTAAGTTTCCATTTTCATTTTAAAAAAACATATGTGATTTTAAAAATACTTCATTGTGTAATTTTTAAAAAAATAGTTAAAGTATCATTGATGAATTATCAACAAGAAAAGACAAGAAATGAAAAACAATAATGATGCTCGAAAATGTAGCGAATAACCTAAATTAAAGATTAATGATTATCTTTTTGAGAGAAACAATTCTGGAATTCATTTGATAATTAATTACTTAAAGACGATCATTGAAGGATTCAATTAGCGATTGAAACCAGTTTAAAAAATCCTTCGTAAGTTATTAAAATCTTTTGTTTAGAAAATTATCTTTTTTAAAGTTCTAATTTATGTTAGAAAGATAAATGACTTGTGCAATGATACAACAAAAATAATTTTTTAAATAAGCGTTTATGCAATCATCTTAGAAATCAGGCATAAATTAAAGTTTTCTATGAAATAAAAGTGGAAAAACTTCAATCTCATCTGTAATTTTTTACGGTATGCATAACGCTTTTTTCAATGTTTTAATTCTATTACTTATTTGAAAAATATTTAGTTTCAAATTCTAATCGTGTATTTAACTAGTTTTAGTTACTATGCTGACAAATTGCTATTATTCATTAAACTTGTTTTTTTTTTTTTTTTGAGCTTGTCTAACCAGGTTAAGTCACTGTCGCAAGTGAACCAGGAACTCAGAATGGTAGCCAAATTCAGTGCCACTGAAGTATAAACACTGAACATTCAGTGCCATACAACTGATACAAGATGAAGAAATTCGGTAGAAGAAATTCACAAAACAATTTCTTCTGACTTGAAACGTAGGTTAATGAAATATAATGTTTTTGAACCAGTAAGGCATATTCATTCAAGAAAATATAAAATAAGGTGCGGAAAAATCAATATGAAAGATAATATAAATGAACTCATCTGGAACAGCAAATATAACAAGTAATATAAAAAAAACAATCTTTTAAAATCAATTCCGACTTAGGTAATTAAGAAAAATGTTATTTTAGTTACTCTTTATTAAATAATTACAATTGTTGTTGTTCTCGTGTTCCGCTTTACAACGGCAGGAGGAGTGCCGTAGCTTCTGAGGGTAGGGATCCCTGAGCATCCGAGGGCAGTAGTCAGACTTCTAGCTCACATACGTCACAAACCCTTTTAAATGGGTGGACTTCCTTCATGCATTTCATTCATTCAACCACAGATCGTAATTTAGATCTGATACAAAGAACGATCACATCTGTTAATCACCAGTACATGCAGTGGTATTACTCTCCACATTTAGAAGCTTGTGACCACGACATATTTAACGTCCACTACACACGAATAAACTTCGACTGGCAAGTTCGAATTCACAACCCAAGGGATGCGAATCCAACGCTTTACCAATCAGGCTATCTAGGTCTAACAATTGCAGCTACTATAAATAATTGATCCAAAAATTATATTAGCGTTGAATTTCGAAACTTTATTGAGGCCGCGCAAAATGGGTGAATTTTGTACACAAGTTGGAGTAACGCAATACAGATTAGAAAATTTTGATTTTCTTTACTCTGCATTGCTTTAGTTCAAAAGTACTTCAAAACGAATCGGAAAAATAGATTAATTAACAATATTTAATTTTAAATGCATCAAACAGAAAATAAACAGAATCGTTTAAAATAATCGGCCGAAAACATATTAAGCTTAACTTGATTAGTGTGTGTGGGGAGAATTCTTTACTAATTAGGCGGCGGAGAGATGAGAAGTTTTGGAGAAAAAGTTAGTTTTTAATTAATTAATAAAAAATTAATGAATTCATATTTGAAATAACTGTAATAACATCAAATGTCATCCACTACAAGTTTTAAAAAATTTACTTGATCTTAATTGGATGAATAAAAAGTATTTTATTAACAATTGAAAATTTGAACAAAATATATATGTATAAGGGGAGTGTGAACTAATAGTAGAAATTGAAAATAAAAATACACTTCATGAAAACGAAACAAAATGCAAAACTTTAAAGCAAGCATTTGGGTGCAAAATAACTCATAAATTATTATTAAATTTACTTAAAATATTGGAAATAATTATATGTGATACGAAACTCCACGTTTCAAATAATAAGTGCTGGAAATCATTTCTATAGAGCAATCTCTCTAAAGGACTAACTTAGAAGATTTTATCCTCCTACTGACAAATACGAGGAAATTCACAAAATCTATGAAGACATGATAGGCTTGTTTAGTGGCATAGTTTATAAAGAATCTTTAATCTATCGGTTGACTCAATTTTGGACTGCGCGTATGAGGCAGTACACAATACATTGCAACTCTCGAGCTGGCTAGCGAAGAAATTTTACAGAAATATAAGCGATGGTTCAAAATGATACATAGCTAATCATCTTATTAATGCGTATCGTTTCTTTAATTTTTTAGCAAATCAAATTAAACTACGAACTAAAGACTATGCTGTTAGACATTTCGGAATTAATGATTCAATCAAACAGTTTGGGAGGAAACATGTATAAAAAGCACAAGCATTTCAAACCTTAGGGTAATGTAACCGTCTATTTATCAACAAAAAAAACAGAGGTTTTAATGAAGGAAAGATTTAAAAAATCCCATGCGTAAATATAAGGATTTATGTTTATGAGTGATATCAAATAAAAAAAAATTCCAAATCGTTTATGTAATAATGCTCTTTTCTTTTCGGATTTCTGATTAAAACTTCACATTTGTTTAAGTTTATTTTTTATAAATAACATTCATGCTCATTATCAATCCATATAGCATATTCGCTCAGTAGAACTAAGCAATAATGAAAAGTCCTTATCGTCAACAATATAGTTGATGAATTTTATAAGGCAAAAATCTATTCGTTATGTACTGGCGAAAGATAAAAGAATTTCCACGTGAACGAAATATTTTTTCGTCGATTTATATGTAAGAACTTTTAATTTATAAATTTCTTGATTTCGGTGGATCTCTAAGCCAACAATTTAAACTCAATTTTGTATTCCATAATAATACTATTTTTCTCTTTCTCTCTTAATTATTATTAATTATTGTTATTATTATTTATTATTTATTATTATTAATGATAATTTATTATTATTATTATTTATTTATTATTATTTATTTATTTATTTTGCAGAACTCTTGCTATTACTAAATTTGTGCTTTTCTGATTCCTTGGAAAGATGTCACTGCCACTATCATTATACCTAAATAAAATATTGTTTCATAAATTCATTTCCGTTTTTTTTTTGTTTTATATTCAGAAAGGACTCTGCCTTCTTAAACCCTTTGCTATCCCTTTTTAACTTTTCTTTCACCATTTTTTTTTCTCTTTTAAACTTCTTAACAACATTATTTCAGCATCATTAACTATAAATCGGCCCAAATATCAAAACCCCGTCTACATCTTGTTTTTCAACAGTCTCTAGTCCAAAAATAAATACCATTTGGAAGAGACGCATTTGATGCCAAAATGTCACAAATGCCTTCCAACGAGGAAATCCGCATTTAAAGACCTACCGAAACTTTTCAATTAAGCGAACGATCTCGCCCCATGACACAAAAGGGAAACAAGCAACTGGTATAATCTTGAAGGAGGAAGCTCCGACCCGTCCATCTACGCTCGGGATGTGCCTAAAACAAAACGGAATGCAAATCGGAGAGTTTTTCCTGAAGAGGATTGATACTCTTTTTCAATTTCACGCAGAAATGTTGGCGAGGAGAGCGAAGCAAGTAAATGGGCCGGTGTTTATCGGGCAACTGACTTCCTAGAGGCAGGCAACTCACCTGGAACCATTGCTCGGATCCGCTGAACCGCGACAGGTATGTCCAGCTCGCGAAGATGACTGGGAGGAAGGTGCGGCCGAAGAGGTGAAGTCACGGGTGGATGGCCTGAAACGAGATGCTGTTTAACCTCCTCCGGACTATTAATACTCACTTTTGCGAAAGGGGAACAAAAAAAAGTGTTCTAGGTATGATTCTTTTTCCTAATTTCGCACCTAGATGAATTGGGAATGAGTCCACTTTTCTAAGAATTTCCAAATGCCATTGATTATCTGATAGCACAATAATGTCATATAATGTTTTACAATATTGTACAATATTTATTTCTAATGGGATGATCCATTCGTGTCATTACGAAATGCGACGTGTTTTATATCATCTTTACGTGAACAAAATAGATTATGATTTCGGGTTATTCCATTTGACCAATTTATCTCGCCGTTTAATATAAATCTAAAAAGTATGGTCAAATTTTATTATCACGTCAGAACATGATGTTGTTCTGGAAATGAGGTTTGTGGCGCCAACAAAAAATCCGTAAGTCGAAAAATAATAAGATGCATAGGCTAAAAATAAAAAATTTATTATCTGCACGAGCATCTGAAAAAAAATCAACTTTCACTAACGCGTTGCAACTGCATTTACAAAAGTTCTGATTTTAAAAAAGTAAATTAACGACTACCGCAAATAAAGCCTAGAAAAATGTCATTTTGAGCGCGGGATTATATGAAATAAAATAAATAGGAAATGTGATATTTTTTTAAACAATCAATGCGAGACAAAGTTTTTTGGATCGTTCTAAAGTGACTCACTCGATGAAACCATTAAAATGAACAAAACTATAATTTAACTTGCACGAGCACGTGGTGCTTGGTCATTCAAGAAATGATGTTCTGACACGATACATTGAAATATGTATAGCAGATTTCATTTTAATCTTTGTTTTATTTCTTTACTTGTTTCATTTTTGAGTTATCCTAATTACATACGCTTGCATAAATGGATCGTTAGATAATTAATCATTTGAAGTTTTTGGTCCAAATTTAAATATACATTTTTGTTAAGGATACCATACCCCGAAGGTTATCTTTTCACTCGGTTTGTGCTGATTATCATGTTTGCATGTGTAAAGAAGGAAGGACAATGAGGCGTAATAATCTTGATAGATTTCGTTAAAATATTGCTAAAAACTCGTTGTTATGGTATGAAGACTGTTATCTAATGCTTGATGATACCATCATCCTATAAACTAAATCTTGTTTTGAGTTAGTTTAAAGAAATCAAAAATAACCACAGTATAATCTTGAGATTTCAATATTGTTCTGACAGCGCTTTATTTGGCGTTGAAAAAAGAACAACCTTTTTTAGAATTCAAACACTGTTGCCATGCAACAAAAAAATAATACAATGTTGCCATTCAAAAAATCAACTATGAATAATAAAATTAAATAATAATTATAATTAATTATGACAACTTCAATACTTAACCCTCTGCACTCTGAAAAATAATCAGATGCAAAATTATTCACCTAATACAAAGATTTGTTTATTGCTATGAAAAATAAGCATACATAATTATTTTAAGTCGAATTTCTTTGAAAAATTAATTTACATCTCTTAATCATTGTGTAGGCGTTTTTAACGATTAAATTTTAAAAATAAATAAATAAAACTTCATAATGATGCCCAATCTTGAATGCTTAGTCAGAGGCACCATTGGAGTACAAAGGGTTAATAAAGATTGCATATTTGAGTTCTCTCAGAAAATATATTTCACTGAAAATGCTTATTCTTTTAAATAGGCAGAAAGTCTAAAATATGATTATTCATTAAAATCTTGAGACCAAATCTGTTGATGACTGCAATACCTCCTCCTTCTGTACTTCAAGAAAGTAATAAGAAAATATAACAGCGAGAGGCGAGTGATGTTATCCAGTTTTCAAGGAGAGATTCTGACATATTTCTAATATATGATCAGGGAGAATCTAACACATTTTCAATTTTCTAACCGCACAACGTTAATATGCAGCACACCAAATGTCGAGGTTTCAGGCCTCTTTCCTTCTCAGAAAAGAAATATAAATTATACTCGTTCTGTTCATCTGAACAGAATAATGAGCTAAAATGATAAAATTATTGATGCATGCCGATTTTGTATTACATTAATTAAACGTTAAAAAGTACCTCGCCTACAAAAAAAGGATAACTGAAAAATACCTTGAGATAGACTAATGAAATTTAAAACATGATTTTGCCAAAGAAATTCTAAATTTATGAAAAATTATGAAGTAAATCTGTCAAAGTAAAGATTATATGTGTATATGTCTATGCATAAGTATGTAAATAAAATGAAGGGAAAGCGGAACAGATTTAAAGAGCGAAATTTGGCGTATTTTTTTAACCGAGATTGTAAACGTGTGCTAAATAAGGCAAATTCACCACCGATTTAGCTCAAGAAACAAGAAGAATCGTCATATAACTCAATTCCTACTATTAGCTCACACTCTCTCTATATATATACATATCTTGTTCAAATTTTCAAACTTTAATAAAATGCTTTTTATTTCTCCAATCAAGGTCAGGTACATTTTTTAAAACTTGTAGTGGATGACATTTGATGTTAATACAGTTTGTTTCAAATATTGATTCATTAATTTTTTTCATTAATTAATTAAAAACACCATTTCTCGTAAAAAATCTTCATATTCCCACCTCCAAATAAGTAACGAATTCAGTTTGTTTTGTCCACAGACTAATAAGGTTAGGTTTAACATGTTTTCGGCCGATTATTTTAAACGATTCTGATTACTTTGATAATGTTTGATGCATTTAAAATTAATCATTTCCAATTAATTGATTTTTCCGATTTATTTTGAAGTAATTTTGAATTAAAATAATACATAATAAATAAAATTAGATATATCTGATCTGAATTGCATTATCTCAACTGGTGTAGAAGATTCAGGCCTTTTGAGTTGCCACAATTGACATTGAATCCTAAATTGGCGTTGAAAATTCAATGCTAGTATAATTTTTTGATAAAGTATTTACAATAACTGAAATTGCTAGACGTGGAAAGCCTAGTTGATAGGGCATTGAATTCGCATCCTTTGACCTACGATATCTAACATGACAACCTAGGACTCTCCATGTGTGGTGGACGTTATATCTGACTTGGTCGCAAATTTTTCCATGTGAGGAGTAATATCACTGGAGGTACTGGGTCAGAGGTGATCGTTCTTTGTTTCAAATCTACATTACAATCTGTGGAGGAATGAATGAAATGCATGAATGAAGTCCACCCCTTAAAAAGAGTTTGTGACATATGTGAGCTAGAAGTCAGACTTCTGCCGTCTGATGGTCATGGGTCCATATCCTACAAGCTACTGCACTCCTCCTTCCGTTGTAAAGAGGAACACTAGAACAACAACAACAATTGTAGTTACTTAATAGAAATAACTAAAATAAAAAATTTCTTAATAACCTAAATAGGAATTGATTAAAAAATTGTGCTTTATATTACTTGTTTTCAATGTTAAAATCAGATAAAGATAGCATTATTTTTTGTAATTCATACCAATCGTATGCATGCATCAAAGACCAAATTATCCAATCGAAACAGAAACTGGCCCACAATAACGATTCTCAGAAATTTTCACATTCACAGCGTCAAATAGTTATCAATATATTTCATACATCGAATTGTTTATCCGGAATTATGCCATAAAGGATTTGTCTAGCTAAAATCGGAAAGGAATTCCATGTGTTGTATTCCTCAACCAAGGTATATTTTTATTCGTCCAGTGACGTAACTATAAAAACTAAACTTTCTGGTGTTAATCCAACAAACCAAAATAAAGGCAATTTTCTTATTACTCGACATCGCCTTTGAGAGTTATGATACAATTATGGCAATTATCAATTAATAGAAGCAATAATAAGTCTTTTTAGTGAAACATTCTTTTGAATTAGAAAAAAAAAACCACGATCGCTCGCATCGACACGTCCATTAAGTAACTAATCACTTGATAGGGCACAGAAGGCTTTTGAAGAAAGAAAAAAAAAAAGGGAGCGTGCCTTTTTCAGCAGCTCAATTAGACAATTAGACAATGAAGCTATCGCTTTTTCACCCTCTCTTTTCTTTCTTGCGCTCGCTGGAGTGGGGTAACATTGAAACAGCCTCTGCTTGCAGATGATTGGCGGTGCGTGGGCGTGAAATGTTCTTATTGTCGCACAGGAGTGACGTTAATCACCTAATAGACACTTTCCCATAAGATCTCTAGGAAGTGCCCATGTCATTAATCTTAAGTCTGAAGCTGTTTTTTGTGTGTGTGCGATTGAGTGTTGCGAATAAGACTTCTTCCTTTTTTTCTGTTTCATTACTTAATTTTGTAATTCTAATTGGTATGACTGATAGATATATTTTGCTTGCATCAAAGCCACCAAAATGCGGACCAATTTATTATTTTTCTTGAATGATTATTTGAATATTCGTTACAGTTCGGATATCAATAACTTATTTCAAAGATATATTTTAACAATCTATCTGGAAAGTTTTTTAAAAAAAACTATTTTGATTTCAATTTTTTTATATATATTTTCCAAATATGCCATATCTTACAAACGAAGAAACAATCAAAAATAGTTAAGATTTCTAAAGTGAGAATCTATGACCAGTCTTGCGTTTAAATTGAAAGAAAAATCAACATTTTATAGTATTTTTATTCTGGCTTAACTTATTAAATTTAATTTTGCAATACTTCTAATAAATATATGACCTGTTTTGCTTTTTAAAAAAACAGAATTTAAATTTATTTTTACTTTACTGTAAAAAGGATGTTTTGGTCGGCGTCCTGACATAGGGGTACAACGTCTTCCACGCGATCTAGGCATCCTGGGTTCGAGTCCCGGTTCGGGCATGATTGCTCTTTTGTGTGCTATCTGTAAGGAGTGTCAGTGTGCCCCTTCCCTACAAAAAGGGGTTGTTCAAGTGAATGTGATGTATGAGTGGCAAAAGTCGTACTCTTGGTTGACCCTAGTTGGCGCCACTACAAAACAAGAGAGGCTGATTAGGCTTAAATAGCTGACTACCTCAGCGAGATTGTCCATGGCAAGTGCCATAAGAAACAACGACAACAAGGATGTTTTAGTAATATAAAAGACTTTTTAAATGTAATTATAATAATTTTGACTATTAAATCTCACGTAAAAGGTAAAAATATCATATAGTTAATCAGCGTTATGTCATGGTGTATACGATGCAGCTAAACAAATAATTGATAATATTTATAACATATTTATTTTAAAACAATTGTCGAAACGAAAATGCAATTTTTTTTAATTATGAAGTTTTAAAGTATATGAGAAAAGCCACTAAAACTTCTACTGCGATCATTAAAAGTTATGATAACTAATGAGATATAAAACTGGTGCAACCATTGCATTTTTTTTTTTCTATTTTGATTCCGTTGGAACAATTGAAGTTTTCCAGAGTTAGATATCATAGACAGTTAGAAAAATTTGCATAAATGTTTTAAACCCTAAGTGAAAAAGGAAAAGCTCTACAGGTTTTGATAAATGTTCATACTATACATGTAAATCCAATGTCATGTATGAAATTGCACAAAATTGTATTGTACATACATCGAATTTTAAAAGCTCTGACAGCAATGTGATTGAAACCTTATAAAACTAAACATCTCTATAGCAAATAGGGTTTCATATAAAGATGCAAAATCAATTTTAAACATGATAATGAACTTTAAAAATATTTGGAAAAGTTATCTTGAATTTATGGATGATTTCCAAATTTTAACTGTTATCTTGAATCTCCGGTTATCTCGGATTAATGGATGATTTCCAAATTTTAATCGTAATCCTGAATAACCGGTTATCTTGAATTTATGGATGATTTCCAAATTTTAACTGTAATCTTGAATTTCCGGTTATCTTGAATTTATGGATGGTTTCAAAATTTTAACTTTAATCTTGAATTTATGGATGGTTTCAAAATTTTAACTTTAATCTTGAATTTATGGATGATTTCAAAATTTTAATCGTAATCCTGAATATCCGGTTATCTTGAATTTGTGGATGATATCCAAATTTTAATTGTAAACTGGAATTTATGGATGATTTCAAAATTTGAATCGTAATCCTGAATCTCCGGTTATCTTGAATTTATAGATGGTTTCCAAATTTTAATCGTAATCCTGAATCTCCGGTTGTCTTGAATTTATGGATGATTTCCAAATTTTAACCGTAATCTTGAATCTCCGGTTATCTTGAATTTATGGGAGATTTCTAAATTTTCCATAATTTTAACTATGGAAATGATTTTTAATCCAATTGATTGAAAGGAAGAAATGGTTCAGAAATCAAATCTAAAAAGTCTCTTTTAGTTTCTGGCTTCGTTTATGATCAAAAAACGATTGTTATTTAAACTCTGTTCTAAACCACAACCAAAACGATTCCGTAATCAGTGCATCGCATGATGGATCTCTTTAGGGCTCACGTCCTCGAACTTGGCTCGGACCAAACTAAATTTAAAACAAAAAAATAAACCAATCAGTAACGTTAAATACCCCTTTCTCACGCCCGGGTTAACAATAGATTCTGAAAAACCATTTCCTATTCAGAAGCATCCCACAATTATCTTCCCACAAAAAAAAAAAACAATCGTCATTAGCGGGTGCCAACTCAACACTCCGATTCCCCTTTAGAACACCAGACGCATAATGATCGCCGACTGATTAAATAAATATGTACGCGAGTTGTGTATACATATCCGCCCATCGCCACTGGGAATGAAATAAATAGGAAATGTTCCGATTAACGCGATCCCATGTCTAGTTTTCCGGCCTTCGAGACTCGTGAGAATTCCTATTGATTTATGTACGCCGAGGATTTCAATGAACTTTGCGGATTTGTCTGTTTGTGGCGGTGCATTTGTTGAAGTGAATGAATCACGTATGCGGAAGGTGATATGGGTGAGGTGTAGTGTCAAGTTGAGATCGTGTTTTCCGAATTTTAACCCCTTTGAGGACATCAGTGCCCCCGGAAACTGAAAATTTTGGTACCCGAATGCACCTTGTGCTCTCCTGACATGGATGAATTCCCCTTAAAGTGAGCATGTCGGGCTTGTTAGGTGAGCTGATATATAGCTAAGGTTGGAACAGCGGTATACGTTGTGTTCCTATGTTAAAAATTGTTGTAGGGCGACATTGGCATGGGTCAGTTCACTTCTAATAAGTTTTGGAAGCCCTGACAAAAGATGTGGAGACCAGCTGCAACAGCTAACTGTTTAGCTTCAGTAAAACTCGCTACATACAGTTTCAGATGTTCTGTTTGCCATTTTTCTTCTGCTCCATAATTGAACAATTGATTTTCAGAAAATCCAATGTCTGCATTGTTTATTTCAAAAATTATGAAAATATACAAAACTAAATTTGTTCGTTCCATAGTGAACATTAAAATTAATCATTCAAAAAAAAATGGCATACTAAAAATTGCCATGGTTCAGCTGACTTCTAACAAGTTTGGGAAGTCCTGGAAAAAGATGTGGGTACCAGCTGCAACGGCTGAACTGTTTGGCTTCTCTGAAACTCGCTATATACAGTTTTAGATGTTCTGTTTGCCATTTTTCTTCTTTTCCGAAACTGAACACTTGATTTGCCGAAAATTCAATGTCTGTATTGTTTATTTCAAAAAAATTGAAAACACACAAAACTAAATTCATGGTGAACATTAAAATTAATAATTCAAAAAATTGGCATGGGTCAGTTCACTTCTAATAAGTTTTGAAAGGCCTGACAAAAGATGTGGAGACCAGCTGCAACTACTGGACTGTTTGGCTTCTCTAAAACTCGCTACATACAGTTTTAGATGTTCTGTTCGCCATTTTTCTTCTGCTCTAGAATTGAACCCTTGATTTTTCAAAAATTCAAGGTCTGCATTGTTTATTTCAAAAATTTTGAAAACATACAAAACTAAATTCATTCGTTCCATGGTGAAGGATAAAATTAATCATTCAAAAAATTGGCATGGGTCAGTTCACTTCTAATAACTTTTTGAAGTCCTGACAAAAGATCTTGAGATCGGTGTGGTTTCCTGGTTATCCACTGAACTATTCAGCTTCTGTAAAACTCGCTACATACAATTTTAGATGTTCTGTTTGCCATATTTCTTCTGGTCCAAAATTGGACACTTGATTTTCCGAAATTTCAAGGTCTGTCTTGTTTATTTCGAAAATTATGAAAACATACAAAACTGAATTCATTCGTTCCATGGTGAAGGATAATATTAATCATTCATTGCTGCTATTCGTTAAAATCGGAAAAAGTTGTGTCTAAAATGCATAATCATACGTTTGATTTACAATAAATTCTACACTCACATCAACAATCTGCGCTTATAACAATTGCTCACCATGCTATGCATTTTTTTGTTATGAATATCTTTCGTTAAATAACATCATTTGATATTTCTAGACTGGATATTAAGAATGTTATTTAAATACTTATTATATAGATAATTTATAAGCAAATTTGAATTTGTATTATTTATAATTATTAGAAATTTTTATTACATATCTTATATTACAGTTGTGATTCACTAAATATTTATTCAAGATATTTACAGAATTAAGTTAATCTAACGAATAAAATGATTCATATTTCATAATTTTATATGAGGATTAATCACTCAATATTTCTTCCTTTTTAAAGATTTTTTACAAATAGTTTTTGAATGCATTTGGTACAATTTGTTTCTTCCTTTTAAATATAACAATTTTAGTAATTATTGAATTATTAATTAATTAAATCTAATGATCACTGAATAAGTACATGAACTGAAACCTTCAATTATGCAATGCTATAGTTTCCGCACACTTTTTAGGGTTTGCATTTCGGCCGTAATAAATACATAATTTTTTACATTAAATTAAAAAGGCTACATCCTTTTTTAATCAAAAATTTAGGGATGAAAACAAATCGTGAAAGAGTAAAAAAGGCCATTAAAGTTTCAGTGAATAATTAAAACAAATTCTCCATTGTTCTTAGTATAAAATTAAAATGCATTACAAATGAGAATAAGTTTCAAATTTAAAGTTTTTCTTTGTATACTTCTTGCTTTTAAATTTTTATTTTAATCCCTACGTTTTAAATTAAGAAATTGCACTTCCTTTGTGAAACACTGATAAAAAGGCTTTCAAAAAAAGTTTACCATTGATGAAACTCCAATGCTAACAAATGATGCAGAAATTATAGAATTTTTGTAAACACTATTTATATATTTACCATTCTATGTAGCTACGTCACTTTTTCAGACCATTAAGAGAGGATATAAAATTTTAAAAATAGCGACTCTACTTATGCATTACCAGTTTAAATAACAAACATTTTTATAGAGCTTAGTATACTGTGATTTGGGAACATTATAGATAAACCTGAAGAAAAACCGATCCTCAAAAATTCACTCTAAAAATATAATAAAATAAGAAGTTAGATAGACAAATGCGCTGTTGTGCCGTATCCTCAATCGGAAGTCGTAACTTTTCAAAGGAAAATAAATTCGTCCTTTATAAATCATTTTTATGACCAATGATAAGCTATGTTTCCTCAATATGGGGAGAAGATACAATAAGTACTGCAAACTATCTAAAGATTGGTATCTTAAAAAGTAGAAGCATTTTAAAATGACACGACAAAAAAATTTCATAAGAACACTTGTCTATCAGAAACCAAATCGTTCTCAAGAATTTGAAACTCACAATTATTTAGGGCTTCTTTAAAAACAAAAAATTACAAAATGTCGAAACTGAGAACTAAAAGAAATCCCAAACATAAGATCCAAGAATAATAGAACAAACATAGAGTAAAAGAAACTCTGTATAAATTAAGCATCTTCACTCGACTTCTCAAATGCTACATAGTGGGGCGAAATACGTAGAGATTAATCCAACCACAGCATCTAATAGCACAGTAAATTATTTTGCTGTAATTACTAATTATTTTATTCTTATAATAACTATGGACAGTCTGTCTCTCTGTGTATATGATAACTCAAAAATATTTTGTTAGAGCAGTGGTCGGCAAAGTGCGACTCCGGGGCCGCATGTGGCTCTTTGGCTCCTTAAGTGCGGCTCATGGTTCGCATTATTAAATATTTATTAAGTATGAAATTCACTTTTATTTAGTATACTACTTATTTAGTGTGATAAATGTTTACTAAACAAGCAGATTTGACTCCCATTTTTAAAAAAATTATTGTAATGTTCATATTTTGCTCTTTGGCCTCCACTGATGAAATTTTGCATACGGTAAAGCAAACCACAGATTGAAAGAAATCTATTCACTGGAAGTCTGCTGTCTGTCTATAAGTAAACACGAAACCTATGAAACGTATTGAGCTAAATGGATAAAATGCGGACAAATTTAGCATCTAAAATGCAGATTCGTAGATTTTTGTACTACCTCCAACAAATGATGGATGATTTATCCGTCTACATATTTGCAATTCATGTAACGTATTAACTTAAAAACACAATGGTTTAAATAGCTAATGAAATTTGACATGAGATTTCGAATCTTGCTAATAAAATGTGATTGTCAAATTTTGTTTTCAATCGGTCAAAAAGGAAATTTAAAATGCATTTTCGAATTTAAATGTTACGAAGCACAAAACTCTCATATGCTACAGTCTAGGGGATAAAAATCTGAACACGCATAACATTCACAGTCGTTCCCAAATTCCGTAATTTTACGCAAGAGAAAACGGACGTACATATTAGAAAGCATGAGTGTAAGTTTCGAGGAGACCATTCCCGAATATTTAAAATTTATAACAGAATAATATATTATTTTATTTAAAGCATCTAAGGAAATTCTGTTTGCTAGCTTTAAAAATAATATAAAGTTTAACGAAGCAAAAGATAAATTTAGGTCGTATTTAATACTTGCTATCACTATTAAGAAACTTATCGTAACGAGGCATTATATTTTATTTACCAACATCACAACACGAAGCTGTTTTTAAAAGATAATTAGATGGTAAACAGCTTCTTTCAAATACATTTTATTTTATCTGACGTAAGAAGAAAATAAATCTAAAAATCAGAGGTGTGTTATGGGCTGTACGAGTCATGGAGGATATACTTTGAAATCAAAATCTATAATTAGTTTTGCTGCGTTTGTTGTTTATGGAAATAATGAGTATAATTTCACTAACTTCATCGTAACTCAGTATGTCACATATACATTTCTACTTTTCCTATCAAATATGTTTCCGTATTACAAACGATTTGAACTAATCAATGCATTTGCCCAATCTTTTTGTTGTTATTTTTACTTAAGGACAGGGCCTGACTAAGGCAAGGACATATAGGGCAGTTACCCCCGGACCCCTGCATAATTGGGGCTCCCAAATCGAATATAAATATTATTTTACGTTTCCTTCTTTAATGAATCGTTTTCATTACTAAAGTACTGAAGCAAAGGTAGCCCCAAAAAAGTTTTTAGCCTCGGATCCCAACTAGGCTAGGCCGAGCCCTGCTTACGGCACTAGTCACAGACAAATTCACTGACGAACATGTCAGCGATGTAAGCCGAGTTTGTGCTGTAGCTTCTGAGGGTAAATGCGTCAGAGCACCCGTGGACAGTATGACTTCTAGCCCATTTGAAGGTAACATTCACATACTCGCTTGCACAACCTCTTTTAATGGGATGAAATTTTCACAAAACTCACAGATAAAACACAGGGTAAGGAATCAATTATGTCCGAATCGGAACTCGAACTCGAGACGCCCAGATCATGGGGAAGAAGCGCCACGCCATTTGTACAATTTAGCGATTGTAAAGGAAATCTGAAGAAGATTTGAATTTGCCATCGTTCGTGCAGCAAAGTGTTGGTAACACTATTAAAAAGACCATTTGACAGCTGGTAGTTTAGGGCTAGTATAAGTGGAGAGTTACCTGATAGATCAACATGATGCTATCATAAGGTTTCAATTAAATAAATAGCAGTTTGTTTCCTTTAAATTTTTATATTTTTACTGATCGTTTAGTATAAAGGATGGAGTTATGTATGGAATAACATTTAGGGCAAATATCCTCCACAGATTTACTGGCATATACGCACTCTTTTGCGAAATTTTCCATGACCATTCTGCATAAATGTGGGTGAATTTCGCAAATATAGCGTTGATTTTCTTCTTCCAATACACGAGTGCTTGTGGGTTTATGGACATGGATCTTTGGCTTCAAATAACTATAAAAAGAAATCCAATGGTGTTAAATTACATGATCTAGGGGGTCTATTCTCAAATTTTTGAGCTGTGGTCGCCAGACTTTCCTTATTTTTAAAATATTTTTCAACAATAAAAACAAGTTGTTCTACTACACAACACTTTATTTTTACTAACCTTAAACTATCAGCTATCGAATGATCTTTTTAACCACTTAACTGTTTTTCCCCTATACCATACGTGCATCGATTTATCAAATTTTGATAGTTGTAAACAAAAAAAATAAACCATTCATAACAATCATAATTCAATAGTAAAATGACTTCTAATATTTAGATAAGTCTAGTATTCGATGGATTTCCATTTGAATCAAAATTAGAAAATATTCCAAAAATAAAAGATGTCATCTTATTAGATAATAAAGAAAATAAAACTGTTAAGTGGTTAATATGGCTGCCAACATATTACTGCATAAATGGCGGAAACTTCAAATTTTGCGTTAATTTTAGGACATTTTTTAGATCATGCACAGCTGGAATGAAGAATGATTATAGGCGAATAAATAATTTCTTTTACTGAATTGAATTTTATTTATTGCCATTAACTAATACTTAAACATACTTTTTATAGGTTACAATATTCAATATTTTAGCTATATATAATTATTTTTTTCAAAACTGGATTATTTAAGCAATTATAATATAATGGCGAAATTTTTTTATTGGGATTCCAATCCTTTTAAGAACTAGAAACAACAATAATTAATAGGAAATTTAAAATTTTAAGCTGTAAAATGTTTATTCCATATTTCTATTTTTAACTCAACCTACCTACTTCTTAAATATGAATGCCTCTGCAATGTATATGCAAAATAAATACATGAACATGTATTTTACATTTCAAGCACATAATAAAATATTTTTTAAGTATAAATTTTCATCAATAAATTGTTTTCATAACCGCTTAATAATTTTTTCATGCAAAACATATATAAATAAAAAACAATTTATTTCTATGAAAACGACTACCTATTTCACCTCTGGTAAACAACCTTTTTTATCAAGCTGTATAAAATGTAGGTAAATTAAATGAGAAAATACTCTCTTTAATTAGAGTATTTTTGATAACATTCTTAACAAGAATAAGAATTAATACGAGAATGGTCATACAATTACATATTTTGTCAAGTTCACGGAAAATAATTACAGAAAATAAGCATTATTTAATAAGGCGGTTGTGCTACTTCGGCATTCTTTCGGATCTACCTTCTATACATCAATATATAAATCGAAGACACTGAACTAATAAAATTTAAGTACCTTTAATAAAAGTTATTTTTATAATACAAGCATTGCATTTTTAATCATTTAATTCAAATAAAAAAAGATTTACATCTAAGGTGAAGCTAATGAATGAAAATGATGTTTCAAGTGTCCATTAAGAATTTCAAGAGGAAAAGAAGCATCGGGCAACAATGATCTCCATTCTTCAGTTCACGGTGTATATTATTTCCCCCTGTATTAAGTTTTTGCGTTTCTTACAATTAACCCAGAAAACTTATCCCGCAATCTATTATTTAGTTTACTGTAATGTTTCTTTGACAATAACGGTTTTAGTTCGTAGTTTTTCTTATATATATGTGAAATATAATGCATTTTATACGTGAGAAGATCGTAATAGCAATTATATTTTTTTAAAAAAAATTATTTGTACAGGGACGTTATAGAATTTTCTTGCAAAAGTAAACAAAACAAACTGATAAAAATGTGCATCAAAAATTTGTTTAGTGTTTCAGTTAGAAATAGAAAAGTATATTGTATTGTCATGAAAGTCATTACCATAAAATAACAGTATGAAATCTAAAGTTTTACTAAAATAGTTTGAGAAAGAAAGCTTCGATTTCCTTAGGAAAAATACTCAAAATTAAAATGTATTATTAATACTCAACAATGAGACTTCATTTCAAGTCAGTTTTAAAAATATAAATGATGATTTTCCATTCATCCATCTACTAAACGAAAACAATATGCATGTATGATAAAATAATGCTTAACGTCTGCTCATAAGCCATATGATAATTTTTCTTCACATATAATTTAATTATAAAATGTACTTTTAAACCTCATTATGAATTTATAACTCAGTAAGTATTTATAAATATCTTTCGTAAATCATTTTAATGCATACATGTAAGTAGGGATTTTGTTAGTTAAAAACGATATTAGAACACGGAAGCTACATTATTAACAATCAAGTTTTTCAAAAAGATCTGCTAATCGCATCAGAAAATGATTCGATCAATTCAAATACTTTCATTACGATTCCGTAATTATAAGGCATTATAATATTTATCGTGATTTGTCAATGTTCTAATTCGTAAATTATATCTTTGAGTTCGCTTTGTTCAGACAGACATCACAGAAGTAAAAATTTAAAGAAAATGTATTGTCACTTATTACTATCATTTTTAATTTATTTTTATACGAAATATAGACTTGCATGCGAAAAAAACATGTTTAAAGGGTTAACAAAAAAATGAATATTTTACTATAGATATAAAAACAAATTTAGACTGTGCCACTTATTAATAACATTTTAAATTTATTTTTATACAAAATATAGATTTACATGAGAAAATATATATTTAAAGGATTTTTAAAAAAATAAATATTTCACTATATATGTAAAAACAATTTTAGACTGTGATAAAGAAGAGAAAAGTATGGTACTTTTCCGTAAGCCGGGCGCAAGCGACAAATCGCCAAATAATGTAGAATTCCGTCAGATTTCTTACAGCGATTTTAAAGTGGAAAATTGCCGAAAAATGTAAAATTCTGCCATATTTCTTACAGCGACTATAAAGAAAAAAATCGCCGAATAATGCAAAATTCCGCCTAATTTCTTTGGCGATTTTTCTTTTGTGCCCGGCTAACAAAAAAAAAGAATGTGAGAGAATTTTATACATAAAGTTATGACTTTTTCGAATTTTACGACTTACAATATCTGGTATATTTTTATATGTTTCTTTAAACCTTTCATTCATTAAATTATTATTAAAAACTTGAATTCCTTCTTCTGTTAGTATATATGATCGAATTTAATAAAATAATTATCATAGAAAGTCTAAAGCTTTCTAGTTTTTGCAACTTCATTCACATATTCATTATCCGGGACAGTGCAATAAGAAAATTGCATCCATTTACAAAGGCAAAGAAGAACGGGAAGCATATAAAACGCGCTAACAAACGAGACTAATGCAACTGAAATTAAGTAAAAGACTACGGCGACACAAGATGCAGCGAAACAACATATATTGGTATTGCTTGGCTGGTAACGAAGTGAAATTTTTCAACGACAACTTAGGCATTCTTTCGCTATCATTACAGAACCGAACCATGAAAACTGTTCGTAATTTATTTAATTAGTGATAAAACAAATTAACGAAGTGGAAAATTTAAAACAATTAATATTAACTTAATATATTTATTCAAGATAAAAAATAGTTACTATTATAATTAGAAGTAATTTTTCCCTAGGGTGTTGATTACAATATTTTTGGAAATGATATCTTGGATTTTTGGATTTTATAAGGAAAGAGTCATGAATGCTCCGCTAATGATGTCTTCAATAATAATATGAGTTTGTAATCATATTTTAAGTATCAATGAATTTGGTTCATTACAGATAAACAAAATTTATCTATAAACAACACTGATAATATAGACAATGCTTTTCATTACAACATTTTTACAAATGTTCTGTCATATCAAATTATGCGTATAAATTTGAAACCATAGTTTAAATATTAATTTAAGTAGACAATGTTAATTCCTGAAATATAAAATGTCCATAGCATACTTGCTTAGTAAATAATTCTCACAAATGATGGTTTTCATCATGTCTAATGATGTCTGCTATATGAATTTGTAGCCATAATTTATATATTGATGTAAATATAATACCTTAATTCCAGAAAAATAAGATTTGTCTATGACAAAATTGCTTAATACAGAAGATTTGCAAATGATGGTTTTCATTATGTCCAATGATGTCTGCTATATTAATTTATAGCCATAGTTTATACATTAATATAAATATAATATCTTAATTCCAGAAAAATAAGATTTGTCATTGCCAAGGACACTTAATATGGAGCTTAATACTGTCTCCTATAATGCATTAGGATGCACATGTAAACAATGATTTTTAAACACTTAGAATATTCAATTGTTTAGAAAATGGAAATATTTCAATGGCTATCAGAACCACAAAAAATTGTGTTTATTAAAAACTCGATTTAGTTATGAAAATATTTGTGACGAATTGTATCTGGGTTTCAAAAATGCACTACAATTTAGATTCAATTCTATTACTGATTTTTATTCTTGTAACGGGAATACAATATGTAGAATAATAAAACTTCTTTCCAGTTCTACTTATTTGAAACGTCAATGTTTATAACATAAAAATCTGACTACTACTTACTTACTTGTTCCGCCGGGTTTTTTTTCAAACGTTGTATATCAGTATTCAAGAACCTATAATTTAAAGAAATACAGATTTTAAACAGCTTCAACTTGATGAAAGCTATTATCTTCGAATTCTATATTTCTTATTGTTTTATCACTACTAAAAACTATTATTCATTTCATTCAAATTTATTCATCATCTATTTTGATATATATATAGTAAATACCGAAGCGGAAATGGAAATAAAGAATTCACAGTCTGATGAAACAAATGTAAACTTCAAAGTGATTTGTAAAATATTTATTACGAATTCTATAGAAGGATTCGTGCTTTGTTTTGAGCTGAATGAAAATAGTTATCAGATTTATGAATACATTCTCTTTTCTTAAACTCAGTAGGGACTACTGTTTAAAAATTTCATTTCATGCTCATCAGAATAAATGAAAGGGATTTTCTCAATTATCTATTGATTCTCTATTTTAAATCGTTTTCAGCTTTAGAAATAAAGACATTACCAATTTTCTCATTAATTTTACAATACCAATCTTGTCAATTTCCCAAGTCTCAATCCAATCTTTTCTATTTCCTAAGAAATTGGAAAAGTCTACAGAAAACTATATATTTGTATGCGAAATGTTTAGTCTTTCCCTTTTTCTGTTTAATCTTTATCTTTTCTTATCAAAGTACAGTGAAATGAAAACATGCTTTGTTAAAATGTTAAATGCCTTGAGTGTGCATCATTTTTCTGTTATAGGTTAGTCAAATGGTTTATATATAAACTGTTATGAAAAACGAGACCAGGGATCATGGGCAAATCTGGAATCTATCAAACTTCGATTATTTGTTTTGGATTGAACGGTATTGCAAATCTGTTAGAGTTTGGCGTAAAGTAAATTACTCATCAAATATTTAGTAAGTAATGAAAATAAATAATTTTTAGTAAAATAAATTTAAGTGTACCAAATGTTGTTATAGATATCTCATAAAAATCTTTGTTTATCTCTTTAAGCTAAATAATAGATATAAAAAGTATTCTACATTCGATTCAAATATTTTGCATTATTCTTTTTCATGCTTATTAGCAGATAGTTTAACAATTGAAATTAATTAGGTTTCAATGTGAACATAATGCAACTCTGAAATTGCATTAAAATAGTTTCAAATGTAACAGAATAATAAAACCATTGAACTAAGATATAATGTATCCTGGTTTAATGTACTAAAATGCTTAGTATTTATGCTTAAAGGCCACACGGCAAAATATCGTCTACACTTTGGTTAACAGTCTTCGATTTATGCCTCCTGGCAACCGATAAAGCAAGATTTTCGTCATCTTGTGCTTTTTTGAATCAGTTTGAAAATATAGATGATAGTGACGGAAATATCGTTTGCAAGCAAAATTCAACCAATCATGTGAAACTTTGACAATGACGTAGTGTGCCAAGAATGGCGCGATTGACGCCAACTATAATCCAACTAATATAATTTTAGTTTGTTTATAGTAGTAGTATGCAAAAAGTAGTTTGATCATTTCCGCCATTTTTCTGAGCCATCAATGCACCATAACGTACACCTACGTTTTTAGGTTTACCAGATAGCAAATGCTCAAGTGACGTCACTTTCGTGGTCGTTTGTCCACAAAAGTGGTACACACACACTTTTGTCCACAAAAATGGCTCAATAGATGGAAAAAACTTTACTACCGGGTGTATTTTGCGAATGAATCGAAAACAAGAGAGGTTTGAGGGGCAGATGAGAAGCTGGCCTCAACCTTTTAATATAGACGGCATTCGATTGGGAAAGGCTGGTGTTTCCTTTCAGCATGCCTTATTGTTCTTCTGATCTGCTTTCATTTTTTTTAAAGTTTTGGTTTTTTTAAAGTGATGTCAACGTTCTTCTTTGAAGTATTATCCATAATTTTATCAGTAGAAAGAATAAACTGGGCAATAAAATGGAAATAAATTTATATTGTCACTGTTTTCTTGTACATACATAAAACTATATAGAATGCCTAATATTTTTAAGATGTTCGCTGATGAAAAATACATTTTGAAGAAAAATAATAATTTAGAACTTTTGTACGCAATATATATATATATATATATATATATATATATATATATATATATATA
>JAOUZG010038069.1:1740306-1750632 GCA_026289955.1 Argiope argentata | reverse complement strand
ATATATATATATATATATATATATATATATATATATATATATATATATATATTTGCTTTCGTTTACAAGCGAAATTTTAAAAAGTCATTGTCAGCAATAAATTCTATTCAACATTTTAAGTTTCTCTTAAGATTGTGCACATGCACATCTTTTTTTAATGTAAAATTCAATCACGACAAATAATAGATTTGACTAAATCTAGATAAAATTTCTTTTCTTTTTCCTTTAATATTGTATTTATTTTTATTTCTTTTTACAGATACGTTGGTTCAATTACCAAGTTTTTTCTAGATATTCTGTGTTGTTGAAATCAGGTACATCACGAAAGGATGCTACTGATATTTTATCTAAAGATAAGATTCCCATAAAAAGAAATATATAGTTTTTGTTCTCTCCGCGAGAACTATATCATAATCATAACCGGCTACTTCAACCCTTTTGAAGGCATACAGAAAATTTTGACTGACCGGACCCTCCGCAACAGCAACATTGACGAGAACTATGGTTAAGTTCTAAGGACCATCACCAGTCACAGTATAACCCTACATACGGAAAGTCACATTATTACAGAAGGAAGCCTTCCCCTATCAATTCTGTACTCAAAAGAGTGGAGAGAACCAACCACCACAACGGAAACTTCTCTCCCTTGTTCCAGAAGCGAACCTTCAGGATTTGTCTCTCCGAGAAGAAATCATCAAAAACATTGCAACAAAAGAATTAAACTTTTATCCTAACAACGTCATTTTAGGAGTATCAAATGCTGAATGTAAAAAAAATATTTAGAAACAAATCGATTCACTACAGTTAAACATTTTACGTGCTACTTATAATAAATGCGTATAATACGGATCAACTATAGTATAAATTATGTAGCACGCAACTGATACTGTAGTTGATGAGTATAAGTTGCGTGCTGCTTATACTGATCAACTACAGAATTTGATACTTGTTAGTATAAATGTTATTAAAATTAATTTTGATCAAAGAAATTGTTTTAAAACATTTTGTGATTTTATTGAAAACTTTATGAACTTTTTAATTAATTATATGTTCACTGTCAAATTTTGAATTTAATAGACGTTTTTCAATAGACATAATTACATAATTTCGACTAATACACAAACGAAGTGGAGAAAAGAAAGAGAAATTAAATAAACTAAATTTGTTCGAAAAGATTAATACGACCGAAAAGAGTAATTGAACAACAAATCTGAATTTGATTTTTTGTCTAATTAAACTTTTAAAAGCATAATTAGTAATAAATTATCAATACGACAGAATTAGGATTTCATAGCATAGATATATTAGCCATTAATTTTAGTATTTTTGTTATGTAAGGACATGGACAGGCGTTGCATCTAATATAAAAAGTTTTTCTCTAAAAATCATAATGACAGTTTTGAGTAGTTAAAAATATTAAAGGAAAATTTTCCGTACATTGTAATTTTGATGTTATTGTAAAACTTATGATCAAAGGAATTTCGGGTGTAGATATATATAATTAAGGGCAAGTTTATTTAGCAATATTTTCTATTGATAATATGACAAGCGATGGAAATGCTAAAAATAATGCAACTTAAATGTATACAATAAAATGATAAAAATAGCAGAATATTATTCATAAACAATATATTATAAACTTAAAATTAAATATTGTAAAATAAATTTCCCCCGATTTTAATTAATTAAAATTGGAATTAATTAAAATCGGAATTTAATTAATTCCGATTGATTAAATTCCGGATTACCAAACCGGAATTAACCGAAAATTCCGGTTCTACCAAAAAATTAACCAAAAGGAAATGCACCTTGTAGACTTGTTGACTCACTTTTATGACCAACATTTAAAATCTTTTAAAATCATTCTTCTTTTCAATTTGTCTCGAAGGCTTTTGAAGGCAGCAAGAGATGATAGTCAACATGGTTGTTATGACTAATAACTTTTTACGACAGTCGAATTATTAGTATTCGAGGCACAAGTCACTTTCGAATCTTTTTTTCATATTGTGTATTTTTTGTGTGCGCGAGTGTTTTTACTTTGGAATTCTTCTCACATTTTAATTAACTTTTTTATTTCTCAAAACGCAACATTTGTGTATTTTGGAGGAACATTTTAATATTAGGAAGTCAATAAAATTAATAATTATAATTTCTTTTTGAAATTGTCTGTGTTTTTTGGTTGACGTAAGCAAAATTTTAAATAATAGAATACACAAATCTTTAGAAAATTTTTACTCAACCTTTTTTTTTCGGCAATCAATTGTACATATATTTAAATAGATAGATAATTATTTTAGAGACTGAGGATTTATTAACGGTTTTGTATTTCTAAATTTAAAAAAAGGAAAATTTATTGCTTGATAAAATCACCTCATTTTTATTTTTTAACTAACATATTTGTCTTTCACATCAAAATTATGTCATAATAAGTTTAATTAAAAAGAAGATATTTAATAGAAACATATATTTAAGATATTTATAAACTAAAAAGGCATTAAGTTTTTAATTTGCAGTTTATAAAGGTAATTAACTTATGACCATATAAAGAAAACCAGATCAGTTTAACAGATCTTATAATAAAATAAAATTTGTTATAAATTTATAATAAATAATAATAAATTATATTATTATTATTATTTGTATAATAATATAATTTATTATTATTTATTATTTTATAAATTGGTTTTCTTTCTTGGTATTGGCGTTAAAATCGTTTGTATATTCTTGATATAAATTGACATTTCGAGTCTTTTAACTTACAGTAACAAATACAGGCAAATAAAACTAAATCTGCCTTTAAAGGAAACCAAATATTTATCACACAGCACATTTACTTAAAGAAAAAATAGTTTGACTTAGGAATTGCAGAACGGAAATGTACTCATATAATATCTTTCAAAATTGTAAACAAGTTTCCACTTTAATTATAGTACTTAATTTTTTTAACGGCAAAAATTTAAATATTTATTTGTGTTCCTTTTTCCTTCTCTCTCTTCCTTTTCTTTTTTCTTTTTTTTTTAACAAATATAAGTTGTTTTAGATCTTCCTTCTTGAAACTTTTTTCCGTTCTGGAACATTCTATTTTCAAAGATATTATTGTTAGCAACTTGAGATATAAAAACAAGCTCGCCTTCCTAAATTGTCTAAAAATATTCGGACTTAATTATCATTTACGAATTTGGGATTTTTACATTTATTTCGTCATTTCTTGAATTAAATTAAATATAACACATGTTTTGAATTAAATATGATTTTTTGAATTGCACATTTGAATTAAATATAACACATGTTTTTCTTACATATAATTTTGGTATATTATGTGTTTAATAATATCATATCATGAATATGAAACATGGGCCTATTTTTTTTCTTTCATTAATAAGATTTGAAACTCATTCAAAACTTTTCTGATATAAAGATTCAGAAGCATTGATCGCTGAGAAAATCAAAACACATTTCGCATTGTAATTTACCCAGTACATAAAACCTTTTTATCATTAATTTACTTTATTGATTTTTAAGTAATCATAAGGCTGAAATTAAGGCATTCTTCTTGCATTTATTATTCGAACATTTCTTATTTGTGTTTTGCAGGGATACATTAAACACCTGGCCAAAGAGGGTTGCTTTCAAAATACCAAAACTTCTACCAAACTGACCTATCAGGAGCTTTTCTCCATCAAAAAATCTGCCATCACAAATGACTGACTGGATTTCTCCATCAAATAACTGGTACAAAGGGCCTAACCCAGGTTTCTTTCTTTCCATATCAGGAGATAGGTCATCCCATACTTGATTTCGCGACTTGCCAGCAGACACTTAAAATGTCTTAAGTTCTCTGGGCGAAATCTCGACCGATCATCTCAGAATCAACGGTTTATTTGATCTGGTCTGACTCCGACAGACCATGATGGATATTAGAAGAAGAAGACATTAAACAGCTGTAAATCACAAGAATCGTAAATGCAATATAATCAGTTAAGAAAAAGTAGAGTTAATTTTACTGAATCCTCAACTTTTGCTACTGACTCTCTGACTAATATCTCACAAGCACGCGAACGAGTTTCCATTCACCAAAACATTCAGACATCAAAATATCATATCCTAGTTACAGGTTTCCAATAGAGATATAAAACTATGAACCCAGTTATCCCTCGGGTGATATACTGATTCATAATCTGGCCTCGGGGCACTTATCCAGCACTGCCCACTGTTAAATAGGGTTAAAGCACACACCGACCTTCATATCCATAAACCGAAGGCGATTAAAACCCTGGGTCAAACACCTATTCATTTCCAGGCCGGCAATAATGCATGCACTGTCCATTCCTAATAACATTTCTTATATGCCAATGGAAAGCTCGGGTTTTATTGTATGTCTTGCCTCTGGGGACTTGAGGGGGAGGGGGGTACCGCAATCATACATATTGCAATAAAGGCCTGTATGGAAAAGTTAGGCCAAAATAACAGCATAAAAAATTGTTACGGGGAAAAGGTCTGAATGAGGGGATGCAGGGTGAAGTCCAGATAGCACGACAGATGGCTCCTCTGCGGATTCTGTCGTTTTAGCAGGGCGGAGTCCAAAAAATGCAGACCCCTGCTTAGATCGATGACTTGCATTAGCTGCCTGCTTCCCCCTCTTTGGGTCCCCAATCTCTTGTCCCTCAGCATCATCTTTCTACAGACCTCTCCCCCCCCCCTGGTTCCCCTCTTGCCTTCATCCAGAACCAAAAAACTCATATCGGCATGATGTTGCGGGGAGTGGAATTCACCCGCATCAGTTTTGTGGTGAGTCATATTTAGGGGGTGGTTGAGGTTTCCCGCAAGAACCGAACGACTCATTAACCATTGAGCGATGGAAATGGGGGGGGCATCCACAGTCTTTCATTTCTGGTCCCCCACCCTTCTCCAATCGAGTCCTTCGCCCCCCCTGCCGGCCAGAATCGTCCAAAAACGACTTTTTGGAGATGTAACTTCGTTGAGTTTTAATTTGCCAGCTCTGAGTTTACTGCTATTTCAATTGGGGGTGTCGAAATCACGTGGTTTCTCTTTTTGGTCACGTGGCCCGTTGTGTCACTAGCAAAACGGTGCAGTTACTTTGGAGGGACGTCCATCAAATCTTTCAGCGAGCGATTGCACGTCACGCGCGGTGCATTTGTACAATTTGTCAGGTGTAACTGCCAGTAAAATAGGTACTGATTCGATAAATGAGGAGTCAGTCAAACGCTACAAGATTTTTGTTTGTTTGTATTTTCAGCAATAAGAATGCATGTTTGTTTAAAAGTAATTAGCATGTTTAACATTGTAAAACAAATATTACAGTAGAAAAGTGATTTATAAAAACGTTTCCTTTTTGTTAAAGGGCTTTATTTTTGGAATTTCTTTTTCAACTAGGGATGTTTAATATAGCCTTCTTGAGATACAGATTTGATAAAAGGAAGAAGGTTTATATTATCTATCTTTAATTCTGTTCGAATCAAGGCGTCAAAGGCAGTGTTAATTGCGAATTAAATTATTTTAAAATTTTGAAATATAAACTACTACAAATTTATGAATATAGTGTAATATTTTAAATATAAAAATATTATTTGTATATTGAGAATACTTATAACTTACTGAATTTTTTGGATTGAATGTGTGTGTGTGTGTGTGTGTCAAGGTTAATGGAATCAAACGGTTATTATTGTTGATAACCGAGTATTTATACTAGATAAATATTAAACACAAAATGTTTGATTATTCATTTTAAGAATAACACAAAGGAATGCCTGCGTCCTGACATAGAGGTAATGCTTCTTCCCCGTGATCTAAGCGTCCCGGGTTCGAGTCCTGGTCAGACATGGTTGTTCTTCTGTGTTCTATCTGTAAGATGTATGAAAGAGCCCCCCCCCCTCCTCCGTAAAAAGGGGCTGTGCAAGTGACAGTGATGAGTGAATAGCTAAGTCGTACTTTTGGCCCTAGTTGGTGTTACTTCAAAAGAAGAAACGCTACTTTCGGCTGAAAACTCGCCGATATCTCCACGAAGCCTGTCCATGGCAAGTGCCTCTAATAACAACAAATATCACAAATGAATTCGTAAATCAGAGAGAGCTGGGTTTTAGTGGCGTGACGTCTAGGGATTTTTTAATATTTACAGGTTAGTTTCTAAACCAAGATTAAAATAAGGCTAACGAAGGATGAAGAGACTTCTTTAAAGAAATAAAAGAATTTATTTAGAGGAAAAGAGGAATATTTACAGGGAAATATTTAAAAAAATTAAAACATGGAGATATTAATTAAACAGAAAGTTAGATTATTTCCTCTAGGAGGACGTTAGAGGTAACAAAACATTATGACTGAAAACATATTACCGCGAAGCTGCATTGCTTAGCTCCGTTAACGCATGGAGACAGACGTCTTTCTTTTATGCATGTTAGTGAGGCATCTGGCTCAATATTAATTGGGACAGTTTTTTAAAAGCTCGATAGATGGCATTGTTCTAGAATGTTATACTAATTAAAAGTATCGTCCTCTGGGAAATAATCTAACTTTTTACAATTCTCGCTTTGATTTAGTCTACCATCGGGTGTTGATAAGAGAAAATGAAGGCAGATGATGCTTAAATAAAATAGCTTTGGGTGATATCCTACATTAATTGTTTATGCCTTCAAATCATATCGAGTCTTATTATCAATATAGAAAATCCATACTGGATAAAAGTATTTTTAAAAAATTCCTTTTTTTTTTTTTTTCGAAAGCTTAGCGCTTCCAGATTTGAACTTGAAGTAATTTTGAGGAAGCAGCAAAATCTCTCTCCTGGAGAGAGCATCGCGTGAAAATCCTCACTGCTTATCCCAGTATCTTCCCAACCATATGCCCATCGTGTCGGAAGTAGATTACCCGACCAACCTGGTGCACCACCGATTACACTTTCTCTGCAAAATCCATCGGAAGCGAGAGCGCTTTAACTTCGTTTGGCAGAAGTTATCCGTGCTCCGAACAAAAGGGGTTGACGAGAGGCTGGGCTGATCCTTATCCCGGCACCCTCAAACAATGATCGAGGTGGCGAACTATTGAAACCGCTGGAGATTATTACCGCTCGGCTGGAAGCTCTGAATCATGGATCACCCCCACTGTTTTTGTACGGGATAGGAGATGGGATAAAAAAAGGGGGTTGTTGGGGGGTCTGCTTAAATACTACTTGATGAGTTAAGAGGAGGTGCTTTTGCTTTTGGCCTTGATTTGGAGGCACTTTGGTGATAGAGAAGTCAATGGGGTATTGAATTTTTTAACCTTTTTTTATTTCATTTAATTTTAGTTAAAATTTGTTATTAAAATTTCTTTTAATGGTAATCCCTTTGAAGCTTGAAGATATTTACCCACCCTTATTTTTTATCGCTCTCCTCTTCTTGTTCCCTGATATACATACGCAACAAAGTATAATTGAACTAAACTAAAAACTCAGGGTTTGAAATTTTTTTATGAATTATATTAAAATATGTTGATCTTTATATTGATTTTTTTATTAACCTCAGCATTATATTTAGAAAATCTTTTCTTCATTTAAATATATTTTTATTTAAAATTTGATAGTTTTTCTATTTCTATTTTCCCCCTTATTCAAATATATATTACAAATTTACAAATAAAAATTTAAAAAATTGCAAAGAGGCTTTATAACTTCATATTGAATTTAATAGTTGAAATTAATGGACGAATTTCAAGAATACTTATTTAATTGTTTTCTAAGCTCAACAGTTCACAAGACAAAACAAACATGAACATGAAAATGCATGACCCTCACTTAGAATACAATCTAATCACCCCTAGAAGGATTGTGAAACATATACATTGATGCTGATAAAGCAACGCCATCTGTTGTATCAAAAGAGAAGATGATAGAGTTATGTAACCGCTACAAGTTTCTATTAATTGATTTCAAAATTTGTCAAAGAATATGTGATTTGATGATATGAAAATGCAGAGTTCTTACTAATTATTTTATAACAATTTCCTTCTAGTAATATATTTTTTACCCTAAAACGTGAATCTTAAAAGAATTTTAATAAGTTATAAACATTTCTAGTTATCATTATTGGTCTTCAAGACAGTTCCTTAAATAAATGTCAACAATGCTATACTCTAGGTCAGTTTTTCTCACTTATAAATGAATAAAAAAGAAATAAGTCAGTTTAAATAGGTCTGCAGCCTAGGTAAATATTTAATATCTATTCGGATATATTCATAATTATTCTCTTTGTTAAAATAAGTTTTTATACAGTTTTATTGTTTCATTATTCATTATCAGAAACACATGAAATTTTATCTCAATAATAAAAATAATAATAAGCTAAAAATTAATCAAAATAGAAGGAAGAAAGCAAAATAATCATAACCCATTTTGATTTTGTTCGCAGTATTTAGATTTTATTTCACTTGTAAAGAAAATAATATTAATAATTATATATAAGTAAATACTTCGATAATTTCTCCCTTTTAAATTCCCTTTCATTCTTTTCGCTTTTCGCAAAGCGATCATAACTGAGCCTTAAAAAATGCATTTTCGAACACTGGAATTAACACATCAATAATTTACCTCATAGAAACAAACAACTGAAGAGATACTTATTAGAAATCCTTGTACAGTTATATTTATCATCCGACAACCAGTAAATTACCAGCGTGACTGTGGAAAGTCTATCGTCTATTGTCGGTTATTAATTCAAGACCAAATAAGAGTACAATGATAGTAGCACTCTACCTGGAAGAAAAAGGGGTGAGCATCCAATTCCCAAAGCAAATGATAGTGAAATCCATTTAATTATACTCTTCAAAATTTTGAATGCATGAATTATCTAATTTGGCTTATTTTAATTGTTTATTAAGCTTTTCTAATTGTTTTCATTAATTTTTTTCAACGTAAATTTAATAAAAAGCATGAAAAGTGATACAATTTGCGATTTCCTGGAACATTATGTAAAATCTGAAAATATTTAAACATTGAAAGTGCTTTCTTACGATTTCTTAGTAAAGTAAGTAAAAAGTTATTAAAAATTTCGGTATTTCTATAAACAGTTTAAACAATAATGATAATTAAAAGTTAGCATTCAGCACTTCAAATTTGTGAATACAAATAGAAACTTTTTTTTAACTCATTTAATAAATATAAAAATGAACGGCGTCATTTGAAACTCGGAAATTAATTGCATTGCTGATGATAATGTGATGGAAAAAGGTCCTTTCCCACTATTTAAAATAATGCTTATATTTTACTCAATAATCTATTTGTTGTTGTTGTTACTTTTGGCACTTGCCATGGACAAGCCCCTCCCCCCGCTGTTACAGCAGCAGATTTAAGCCGAAAGGAGCGTCTCTTGTTTTGAATTAGCGCTAACTAGAGCCAGGAGTACGACTTTAGCTATACACTCATCACAGTTACTTGCTTATCCCCTTTTTACAGGGGGGCACAGGCACACATCTCACAGATAGCACAATGAAGAACAACTATGTCCAAACCGGGACTCCCAGAACACGAGGAAGACTCACTACCTCTGTGCCAGCAAGCTGGCATAATTTCTTTATAAAAACCAAATGTGCTCATTTGGAGGTATCATTTGGTTATAATTAATTTTTTTCTAATTTATTTAATATATCTGTGTATTTGCATTGCCATCGTCCGTATCTGACAGTAAGGGAGGATGGAATATTATCGAGCAGTGGTCATCTCATCTGCTTTCGGTTGTGAAGAGAGCGTAAACTGATTTTGACCACCTGCCTACATACTGGAAGAGAGAAATTTTAGAATAAACCTCTTCATCTACTAATTTTTTCGTTTTTATTAGAGAAATCCAGAATGTTGAAAGAAATCGGCGTTTTCCTTATAATTTCGAACCCCAGTTTTTAAGATAATACTTTTTTTTTCTAAGGAACAAAAATAATTGTTATCTGCGAATTCTGTAACATCTAGGGTTTTTCGGTGCAACAGACTATATTTCAGTTGATTTTCAAATCTTAAATAAAGCAGTGCGTATGAAATGATAAAGTTCTGTGCGGGGCGATTTGGCGCAATATGACATCGAGGTATTACCCCGTACGAAAAATCCTTGCCAATTGGCTACCTTGTTTATTTTATGCATATTTCCGAATCATACATGAAATATTAATGAGGAATCTTACAGCAGGCTCATTTAAAATCAGTTATTGGAGCTGTTTTACTGAAATCCAGGAAAATCTGGGAAAATAGGAAATTTCTGAAATTATCGAATTTTGCTTGTACGAAACAATTATCTGCAATATAATCTTTTGGAAAATACTTTTGGAAAGAAGCCGGTTTCTCAGTTTTCCTAA
>JAOUZG010038069.1:1676870-1730306 GCA_026289955.1 Argiope argentata | reverse complement strand
GAGCCAAAATATTAAAAATTAAAAAGAGCATTGTATTTAGAGAGCGCTAATGCTGCTACTACTAGAATACCAATAATTTAATCTAACATGGCAATAAACAATAAGTTTAAAGTGAAATTCAAGATCAAAAGTGAAAGAAATATAATGAATTTATTATTATATTTCTGTGTAAATAATTTGTCTCTAAAGTTTCAATTTCTGGGATTTTCGGGTCACGAGGGATCATTTTTTGACAAAATTGTCAGATCCTTCACAGAAAAAATACCTGGTTTGAATCCCTGACTGAGGGTGACCCTTGAAAAAGTCGTCAGGCCTGATTCATTATCTTCCACTTTTGATCTTGAATTTCACTTTAAACTTATTGTTTATTGCCATGTTTATATATATATAAATTTTTTAAACTTTCATTTTTAATTTTTCTAGCTATCAAACAAAGTTTTGAAGCTAGATCGATTTTAAGATGAATCAACAGCTGTAATGTGAAAATTCAACGTCAAACTTTTAAAAACGTATCTGCTGTCAAAGAAGCATAGGTAATAAAAAAGTAAAACTGATAAAAGAAGATCAAGCTTTTAAAAAAAGCTTCTTCTTTCAAGGAATACATAATAATGATTCAATACTAGTAAAAGCATGTAAAAAATGTAATTAAAAGATGTTGATGACTATTGCCATTTATGCATTGTCTACGCGATTTCGAGTTTCAATATTTAAAAACCCCTAAAGAAAACCATGTTTTCACAGGATAAAAAAACATTGATTCATGAAAGCCAATGTCTGTCTGAAATTCTTTTTAATATGTATTTTTATCATGTCTGCTGTGTATCAAAATGAAATCTAAACAAATAAATATCACTCGGTTTTTTTGTCCACATTTGTTTCTTAATTTTGATCGCGTCTTGCAGGGCAGTAGTAATGTCATCCAATCGATAGTTTAGAAATAAATGGGTGGGGATGGGCGTCCTCAAGGGCAAACCCGTCCCTATCTCTTCTCCTGACAACACCCATTTACTTGCGGGCCGCTCGGTAAAAAGATGAAGAAACTGCTCTCCAGGGGAAAGAAAGGGGACACTTACGAGCAGGCAGTAAAAGCTCTATCGAGATCAAAGGTGGGATTTCCTTTTATGTTTATCTCCGAGACAAGAGCACCAGCAGAGTGGAGTTCTCACTGGCAGGATATATATTTGTTTGTTTAATGTGCATCTAGAATAAAAGTAGCAAAAATGTAAATAATGATATTTACTGATAAAGATAGTGTTAACAGTTTTGTAATTGAAATATCACGAATTGAAAACTCGTCTGATACTAGAAATTATATGGCTAAGTATTTAAACAACAATTAAGAAAATGTATAAGCAATTAATTATTAGATGCAAATTAATTAAACTAAAGTCGTTGTCGTGTTCCGCTTTACAAAGAAAAGAGGGGTGCAGTAGCTTCTAAGAGTAAGTCTTAGAACAGGCTTTCCAACCCTCCACGAAGGCACACGTATTAACTATCAGCACTGAAAGACCGGACCGCCTCAACAGCAATTAGAGGGAACTGTGGTTGAGTCTTAATGACCGTCACCGGCCACGGTACAACCCTCCCTGAAAGAAGTACGTCCCGTCATCGATGGGAGGAGCCTAAACAATATAATTAATTAATACACAATATAATTTATTGTTAAAAATTGAAAAAAAAGTGTGTGTGTTTTTTCAAAAATTTCGAAAAGTCAGGGAAAAAAATTACGTGATTATTAAATGGGCACCCTTATAAAGAAAAATTATATATTTTTGAAGTTGGTTAATTTTTAATTGATTAAAATTCAATTTAAAATTTCAAATACATCGGAGTATGTAGACGATTTCGGAACCTGTAGATAGACTATATCGTAGACTGGTCTATATTACCTTAGTATACACACATACATAGGAATAATTACAGATTATGAGGATTATTACTTTTTCGTATACATAATATAAAGAAAATGTAATAATCTTCAAAAGATTCAAACTCAAGTTGACGATTCTCCACAATTTAGATCATCCTAAATTCAAAAAACATTTTTTTGTTTTTGAAAATATCCATCTGTTTTTCTGCTTATGACAAAGATAACTCAAAAACACTTTGAACTAGACGATCGAAATTTGGTAAACGATCGTTACACCAAATTTACAGATTTAATAACTATGGAGTTGAAACCAACCAAATTTTAAGCCAAATCCAACAAGCAGTTTTCTGCTGTCAACTTAAGCTATAACTGACAATCATGTGTGGATTTTATTCATTTATCTATAGTTGCTTACTAAACAAAACAAGTAAGACAATTAAAATTAACATGACTAATATGATCAAATTTCTGCAGCATATTCTTGATAGAAGGAAAAACAATTTCAAAATTTGGAAAATTTTGCTTTTTGAAAATTATAAGGCACAGAGTCAAACCTTATATTTCTATCAAAAACATATATTTACTTTTAGAAAAGTCAAAAATTATATCTATTGTACGTGGATTAGAAGTGCTGAAAATTAAAAAGTCGATTACTTATTGCTTTTAAAATAATATTCAATTTATGTATCGCTAAAAGTTTGTTCAATAAACTTCTCGATTCTGTGGATTTAGTTTCTATGAAAATGCATCAACTATATTCTTTTGGAAATAGTACTTTAAAATATCTCCTTCCTATTTCAGACTCACGTTGCTTCTTAAATATTGCATACAGTAAAACATCCCACTTATTGAAAGTTCTTAACTCATTTTAAATAATTTCGTCTTTAACTACCAAACTTTCTAGAATATTTAGTCACGTAGTTAATTATAATTTATTTAGAGTAACTGCTTTCTTATCCCTCACGGAAAATAGCAATTAGCACAAGATTGCAAAAATAACTAAGTTGCTGAAAGAAGGTTTATTTTTAGATATACCTATTACGGAATTGCAAATCGTCAAAATACAAAACTATTGGAAGTTTTATTTTTATGGAAATAAGTTTTGTTTGAAAATTCTTCTTGCAAATAGAGAAGGAAATGTTTATATTTCGGCACAATGAAATTGAAAAAATGTCGTTAGTGAAAGAAATTTTGTCGTTATTAAAAGAAATTGGTGCTAATTATTTCCAAAGGATCTAAACAAAAATGATTTGGCGTCAAATCAATCTTTATGCTTTTATGATTTCATTTTTACATTTTTCTTGGAATTGATTCATAAATTGAAAATTAAATAAAAAAATAATTGATTAAAACAACACTTAATATTCACAAGCTAGAAACTTAACATAAAAAACTTGATTTTTTTTATTTGCTGGATTACTTGAAATGAATGACTTCTTAAATTAAAATTAAATAATCTGTTTATATTTAAAGAAATTGTCTTCAGATGATAAAATGCGCAATAATGTAATTCAGTAAAATTAGGAAAGTAAAAATCGCCAGATGATGTATAATTGTATGATTCCACCAAATTTGTTTGGCGATTTTTAACTGGCGCGCGGTTAACGGAAAAGTACCGATATTTCCTGCTAATCCTTTTAATATTCTTAAATATTAAAATCCCAAAGTTTTGAATACTTTAAAAAAAAGTAATATTGTATTAGATGGTCGGTTTCTAAGAAGATTTATTTATTTTTCTAATACCTTTATTAGTATATTATGGCATTTTAACGTGGCTTAACATGTTAGAATAGCAAATCTAATAATCATAGTATAACATGTTATGTCATGATTATTTAACTTTTATCATGATTATGAGATTTTAAAAATTTAGAAATATTTTAATGGATTTCAAATCAATTAAAATTTTAATAATAGGATTGTATTTTGCATCAATTATTTCCCCAAAACTGACATATAAAGTTTTATCCACATTAGAATTCAAAAATAATGTTTTATTAATTATTATTACCTTGTTTTTCGAAGTCACGGTCATCTGATTTTCATAATCCATTGATTCTATTTTTAAAATCAATATTATAGAACTATTTCTTTATAAAAGGAATTTTAATCAGATTTATTTTCTTATAATTAGTTTCAAAATTTCCTTTAACTAGTTATTTGAATTTTGTTTTTCCTGTTCCAGTCAGCTAAATGCCTTTGTGGCTTAAAATTAAAGGAATAAAAGTCATTTTAGTAAGTACTATATATTTATCCTTTGAAGTAAGCAATTTTGAGATATTCTCAGTATAAAGAAAAAGTGTAAATGAGTTGAAAACGTGCTGTAATAATCATAGATAGTGCTGTAATAATCATAGCCTGCGTATTAAAAAACGAAATATAATTCAAAGAATTTTTAGAGAATTTTGAAAATTATACGACGTATTTTTCAATCAAAATATTAATTTTAAGTATTTTAATACATTATATTGACTACTTGAATTTAATGCAGTTATCTGGATCTTTTAATCGCTTATAGTAAATAACGTTATAGATATTTAATCAAGTTAGAATAAAAACTGCCTGTAAGTTAAAACTGCCTTATTTCAACTTTTTAGTATATACTTCGACTCTTTATATGTCCTGAAGTGCTTAGAAAGAGGGGGATAGAAGGCATCAGATTTAGTTATGTAATTAGCTGGCATTCGGGGGGGGGGAGGATGCAACAAAATCTGAAGAAATTCCTTTCTTTTGACAAATTTATTTTCGAATTTTTTAAGCATCAGAATATATAAGATTTAAAAGAAAATAAACCCATTTTTTTCCTTATCTATTCATGCTTTTAAATTAAAAATAGTTGTCTGGTCCTTTTATATGACCTATCGCAATAAAAGTTCTATTTTCTCTTCCCCCCCTCCAAATCTGCCCCGTCAAAATGTCGGCATAATTGAAAATACCTATTATAGATTAGCATCTTTATACATTTTCCCTCAAACACCATCAGCATAGATTTAAAACCTACTTCGCTCGGACCGTTTTTCTTTTTATATCTTTATAGCGAAACGTGACATATCCCCAACCCAAACAAAATGATCTTCTTTTTCAGGCAAAAAAAGTACATACAACAGTTGATCCAGTGTACACTGAAGCAGATAAGAGGCATAGCGTTTTTTCCTTCATTCCACCTGCGAAGAAAGCAGAAAAGGAGTTCCCTGTCCTCCTTTTCGGGGGACCCTGTCTGACCCCAGACATATTTCGCTGCAGAAAGGTGTCGAATAGCTCCCGTCTGAGAATCGAGCCCCCTCCTTTTAAATTGCAGTAAACACGTCGTAGAGAAGGTCACAGGGTTCACTGAACTTGAACTCGGAGTCCTTTCTCCTAACACAGCACCCAAGTCTAGCCCCATTCCAATATGTTCTTTTTTTTTTCTCCTTCGGTCCCTCAATACGTGCTTGTGGTGGGATTGGAATCATTACAGAAACTTTTGTGCTTGGGGCTGCATTTGATGGAAATAACTGAACATCTCAATATTTGTATGCCAAAGAAAATATATGAAGTGAACATTTAAGAACATTAAGATAAATTAGAACTTTTAAGTTTTATTTTTTGTGTATCTTTTTTAATTCTTACTTTTAATTCACACTCCCCCTATATATATTTATATATCTTATTGAAGTTTTAAATCTATATTAATAAAAATGCAACTCGAAATGCATTGCTAAGCGCAAAACTGGAGAACGGCTTGACCGATTCGGCTAATTTTTTAAAAATATTTTCGTTAAGACACGAGGATGGTTCTTAAGGAGAGAAAAAATGAAAAAAACTGCGAGGAAAATAGTTAAAACGACACTTTTCTTACTTTCCCGCCAAAAATCTTCATTTCCTTCCCCCACACCGACTGAGTGAGATAGCAGGAAGTAATAAATTATGATTTGTTTAGAAAGAAATACGCGAAGTCGGTTGGTTTTTATTCATAGATAACGGGATGTTTAAAAAAGAAAGAAAATAGTTGCTTTAATTATTAGTCTGTATGGATATTTAATCTATGCCTGCTCAAAATAAAGTCTGGGCAGGGAAGAAAAAAAGTAATAACAAACTGAAAAAAGGGTTTATAGAAAGAAAAGTAGTGAAGAAAAAAAGAAAAGAAAAGAAAAGAAGGGTGTGTGTGTGTCACCATTATTTCTTCTGTGCGAGGCATTTTCCAAGCTGTTTTTAAGCTTTTGCATCTCTTGAAAACCAATTGTGTCTTTATTTGTTTAGTGTGTTTAAATTTATGAAAATTTGAATATCATTATTCTATAAAAACAGAATTTTAGACCTTTCCCTCCACCATTTAAGTAAAATATCAATTCCGGGACAATCATTGCTCGGATAGAAAGAGAAAGATGAGTAGTACAGTGAACAGATCATCTGAAGAAAATAATAATAAATAATACTATAAATGAATTATATGATTATCAAAATTTGTTTGGTTTAAAAATATTTTGGTGAAAAACCTGTTATGAGACACAGCTACATAAAATATTAGCTAGCAAACTTTAGCGAGCATTAATACTGGCGAACCGACTGGTCGCCAAAGGCGGCTAGTCGTTAATAAAATGCTTTTTATTCATCCACTCAAGTTCCAGTAATTTTTTTAAAACTTGCAGTGGATGACATTTGATGTGAATACAATTTTTTAAAAAATATTAATTAATTATTTTTATTAATTAATTAAAAACAAACTTTCTGGCCTAAAATCGTCATTTCCCCATTTCCACATAGATAAAGAATTTTTCCCCACACTAACGGGGTTAGGCTTAACATGTTATAGACCGATTATTTCAAAATATTCTATTTATTTTCTTAATGTTTGATGCATTTAAAATTTAACGCTATTAATTAATCGATTTTTCGGATTCATTTTAAAGTGCTTTCGAATTGAAATAATACAGAATAAGGAAAATTAAAAAATTTTCATTTGTATTTCGTTACCCCAACTGGTGTAGAAAATTCTCGCATTTTGATTTTTTTTTAATTAACGCTCAAAATTCAATGCTAATATAATTTTTTAATAAAATATTTATATTAATTGTAATTAACAGGCTGGGATAGTCTGGTTGGTAGGGAGTTGAATTCGCATCCGTTGGACTATGAATTTGAACCCACTAGCCGAAGACTCCTTGTGTGTGTGTGGTGTACGTTACATCTGTCGGGGTCACAATGTACTGCATGTCGAAAGTAATACCTCTAAGGGTACTGAGTCAGTGATGATCTATTTTATTCCAGATCTAAATTACGATCAGTGGATGTATGAATGAAATGCGTGAATGAAGTATAACCCGAAAAAAGGGTTTATGACGTATGTGAGCTGGAAGTCAGATTTCTGCCCTCGGATGCTCAAGGGTCTATATACTCAGAAGCTACTACACCCTTCCTTTCGTTGTAAAGCGGAATACGAGAACAACAACCACATTTGTAATTATTTAATTAAAAAATTAAAATAAAATTTTCTATGTTAACCTAAGTAGGAATTGAAAATAGTTTTTTAAAAAATATTACTTGTTTTTTCTAAAAAGCGTACAGATGAAACCTAAATATTATATAGATAGATATTTTATAGATGATAGATATTTTCCTAAATTACTATAAAGAGTACAGATAAAATTTAAATATTTTATACATAATAAATATTTTCCTAAATATTAAAATAAGAGTAATAATAAAACCTAAATGTTTTATATATAGGTATTATTTAAAATACTGGCTCTTTTCCTAAAGACAGTTAGAGTAGTCATTCAGCAAGAGTTTGTTTATAAAATGTTTTCAAAGAATATTTCTAACTTGACAATTCAACTTACTTTCCGTATTTGTAATTTCATTTTCGCGCATCAATTTATTTTTGGTTTCATAGTTCCTTTTTGTGTGAAATTTTTAAGAAATAATCTTGTCAGTGTATTTGGTATTATTTTTGGAACCAATCATTGGTCTTAAAGTGGAATGCAATAAACAAACAAGAAAGAGAGAGGGCAAGAAAAGATTGCACAACATAAGCAAATTTGAATATAATGTAAAGAAAAAAATCTGAAACCATTTCTTGCAATTTATTCAATTTGTTTTCACCTTTTCCATCGAAATCAAAGCATTAAATTTGAAATAATGCGGTTTGTTGGAGAACAAATTAATAAGACGTTAGCCCTTGTTCTCTTTAAGCAATCGTTACATTAGCTTTCTTTGTGTAAATAGCATATATATATATATATATATATATATATATAAAGAGAGAGAGAAAGAGAGAGAGAGAGAGAGAACACTGTTAATATGCAAAGGCACTTCGGTTATATAAATATCAACAGCTATGTTAGAAAGGTTTTAATGTTTAGTTAAGCTTTTTCTATTTACAGGAAAATGTAATCAAGGAAATATTTTTAAAATTGTTGAATACATGCAATTTTTTTACCTTTTTTTTTTCCTTTTTAAATTATATGTAGTATAAGCCAATTTAAGGTACATTTTAGTGTAACTGTCTTCCAGATGATTTGCTTTATGATCATATCTTTCGTTATATTCTACTATTCATTTTTTAGGAACAACGGATCCTCTTTCACATTCGGGAAACACCCCTCTCTCCCCCTTACTAATAGAACTCAATGGCTTTCAGAGCAAGCAGGCTTGTGGCTATGTACCGCAAATAGCAACTGGATGCCTTGCTAACTGTTGATACTAATGTAAATGCAGGCGGTTGCCCAGGCCCCACCGACGCAATTAGGGCATGACAGAAACGCGACCCTGCCTCCTATCTCCGCTGGCATCGTCGCTCCCTCCTCCCCCTGGATGGGAGAGCTGAGATGGAAAAAATTATTCTTGGAAAGGAAGGACTTTGTAAGTTCAACCAGAATATTACTCGAATCTCGGACTTGATTGATGAGCGATGTGGGTGTCACCAGCAATGAATTAAATTGTGGAGAAACGCGGTGCTTTTCAGAGAATTCAGATTCTATTTATTGCAGGTTACGTTTATAGCTGTGTCCGAATCGATGTCGATGATTTGCATCAAAGTTAAACGACCTTCCATGCTCAGAAAACTCCTAGAATTGAAAAGCCAGGGTGGTTGCAAACGTAAACAGATTAAGCTTTGGCAACGTAAGGTACAAGCAGCCTTTATGTATATATGTTATGACAAACTTAAATAATAATACTTTTGATTAAAGGTCAAGATCGTGAGATTTGTTTGCCTTGTCTAGCATTTAAAAAAGAATATAAATGTAAAAAAATACTGAAACAATTACAACTTTTTGAACAAAATCTAGATATGCTTATGAGAAATTATTAGAATTGTTTATTTGTGAAATAGCTGTCCACACACACACACACTCCATAAAGAAGGAAGGGGGAAGACCTAAGTATAATGTCCTGAAGGACACTTGATTTGAATTCGAATGAAATCGAACTCATGATTTGTATAAATGAAATGAAAATGCAAAATGAAACTGCTCTGTACATAACCGAAAAAAATTATCTTCACTGTTTAAACTTGCGCGTTAGCACGCTTGTCTATGGCGTGCCATTAATAACAATAGAATTTGGTGGGCTTCTTTTTGGCGGGAAAAAACTGATGATTTGGTGGATTAATTCCGACATATTTTGCCTTTTTTAAAAAATCGAAATTGTGTTCTTTTGTAATATTAATTGCTATTTCTTTTCTGTGGTTTTTCAAATTTAGCTATGCTGACCTGCTTTCATTTTTTTAAATTTTAGACTATTTCCTTGTGTAAATATCCATAATTTTACGCCGTGATAAAGAAATATTCAGGGACGCGAAAACGGCCATTTATAGCCAATCATGGAATGTTTGAATCCGCCTGAAGAAATTATAGCAAACATAAATCAGTTCCTTTCTGCGCATGCGCTGCCTACTGGCCGTCTTACAACTAGTCGAGTGTAAACCCGGCATAAGATTGAGATTCACTTTGACGTCTTTATATTACAGAGGCATCTAAGCTTTCTCTACGAGATGCACATAAGCTGTGATAAATCAGTAACACGTAACTGATTTATGTGCATCAATAATTGTTCTATGAAACAGGAGAAAAACATCTCTTTTCCGTATTTGCCCAGTTAATTGGTCTACTCATGATGGTATTCATGGGGTTCTTTATCAGATAAACTCTTTTTTCTGTCAACATAAATCAGTTGGACATTCCTACCTTAGTCATCCGAGACAACATGTCCACGGGCGGGGAACTCTGTAATGGACAGGGGTCAGAAAAAGCATTCCTTACGTTCTGGTCGGTTCCAGATCGCTTCTGGGGTTAATTAGCAACTCATCGAACTAAAATCTTCGAGCACCTTATTTGAGCATTTTTCTTTCTTTCTTTCTGTATGAATATTACATTTATGTTTCTTTGATTATTTTGAATTTCATTGACTAAAGTCCTTCTGTGGCTGGTATTTTTAGTCAGCAGAAATAATATAAAAAATATATAAAGAAGAAAAAATCCAACAATTATTTTTTCCTTTCTAGCAGTTCATTGATTTTTCGCCTCGTTCGAAGCTGTTATCAAACTATGCACCTGGATCAAATGTATTAACTTATTTGAAACATTTATTATTATAGGAAAGTAATATAAGATATACAAAGTGTTCTCGCTAATTGTAGTCCAAAAGCTAATTTTTGGAGCCTTAAAGATAGATTTAAAGTTATAGTTAAAGATGGATTAAGAATTTTAAAGGTCAATGGGCATAGCAAATTTAGGGCCGTCGTTGCCTTTTAAAATTTCTAAAAACTGGTGGGAGTTTTTCATTGTTTTTCATTTATTCTATACGAGCAGTTTTGAGCTTTCAAATATTCAATCAACCTGAAATAACAAAATATACAACACTTTATTTGGTCTAGCAGATTTTCTAATATTATCTCTCCTATAAAAATTTTTTAATTGAAAAGGAAAGTAACTGTAAATAAAAAAATATAAACTTTCTTAATGCTTTCTAAATATTTTAAGTTTAACAAATTTGTTGATTCATGCACCTGTCAGACAAATGAAAAACGCTATAAACTATTCAGATCTTAGCTCAAATTTGACAACATGCAAAAAAGCAGTCTTTAAAATAATTTTGGAAAATTTAAATGATATGCAATTTTAACAATAAATGTACTGCAAGCAGAGATTGATCATTTTCCGACGGTATGTATCGATGAATTTAATACATTTAGAGTTAATTCGAATATTACAGAGCACATGACGCTTGTTAAAAAATTAAACGTACAAAATTAGATATTATAGGGAGGGAAAACAGTAAAAAATAAAATGAGTAATAAGAATTGGTTAAGAAACAATATTTTATTTAGGCCAACGAATAATTTATTCAAGCAGGAATAAGTAAATATAATGAAAAGAAACACACACAAAAAAAGATTAAAATGAAATCTGCTATGCATATTTCAATGTATCATGTCAGAACATCATTTCTTGAACGTGCCAAGCACCACGTGCTCGAGCGAGTTAAATTACACTTTTATTCATTTTAATTGCTTCATTGAATGAGTCACTTTAGTATTGCAAACGATCCTAAAAACTTTGTCACGCATTGATTGTTTAAAAAAATATCACATTTCCTATTTAATTCATTTCATATAACCACGTGCTCAAAATGATATTTTTCTACGTTCTATTTGCTGTAGTCATTAACTTATTTTTTTTTAATCAGAGTTTTTGTAAATGCAATGACATCTTGTTATTGAAAGCTGATTTTTTGAGATGCTCGTGCAGATAATAAAATTTTTATTTTTCGCCTATGGATTTTTGTTGACGCCACAAACCTCATTCCCAAAACAACAACATGCTCTGACATGATAATAAAAGACAAGTATGATTATAGGATTATTGATTGCAGATATTTTTCAGATTTAATGATGTAATTGTTTTTTTTTACAAAATATAATTATTTTTATTTACAAATAAATATCAAGTTCCGACATTTTACCTTTAGTTATCCCCTTTTCTTTGAATTTCTTCGTAATCACTCTACTAGTTATGTCAATAAAGTGATTCAAAGCTTAACTCGTCGCTTTCTTTTGAGCAAATACTTAGTTATTTTTATTTTTTTTATTCAAGTTTGCATCATTTTTTGCAAATGAGTAAATTATTTATCTGCTTTTGCCGTTCTCTGTAAGTAAGTGTTTCGGATTACGATTTATCCAATTTGTCACTGTGAGGTCATTTATAAAATATGAGTCGGTCATGGAAGTTTAGGCACGCTGTCCAAATTTCCATGACAAATATAGGACACACCATGACTGTGGCAATTACAAAATATTGGAATTTCCAAAATCAGCAGTTGATGCGTATCACAAATGCTCTGTAGTGTGTCAGACAGTAAGTTTCAGATAATGACTTACGAATTTAGTCACTTTTTGAACAATATGAAAGATATTTGACCTTTCCTCTTTCAAAACTAACCCAGGGTCTTAAAGAATTCTTTTATAATTGTTCAAGTTATGTCCCAACTTAATTCCAGTTTTTTTTTTAAATGCTTTTTCTTATTTAAAAAAAATTATGCATCTTTTAAAGAAAAGTTCAAGTTTGGTTCAAATATAATATTAAATACATTTGTAAACTATTTCTTTTTATCATGTCAGAACGTGATGTTGTTTTGAGAATGAGGTTTGTGGCGTCAACAAAAATCTGCCGAAGAAAAATATAAAAATATCCGTAGGTGAAAAATAAAAATTTTATTATCTGCTCTTGCAACTCAAAAAATCAGCTTTTAATAACGGGTTGTCATTGCATTTACAAAAGCTCTGATTTTAGCAAATAGAACCTAGAAAAATGTCATTCTGAGCACGTGATTATATGAAAGGAAATAAATGGGAAATGGGATATTTTTTTAAAACAATGAATGCGAGACAACGTTCTTTTTGGATCGTTCGCAATACTAAAGAGACTCATTCGTTGAAACAATTAAAATGGATAAAAATATTATTCAACTTGCACGAGTACTTGGTGCTTGGACATTCAAGAAACTATGTTCTGACCTGATACATTGAAATATTCAAAGCAGACCATTTTAATCTTTTGTTATATTTAAGTTCTGTACACTGCTCAAGCTCTTATCATTTACAGGGTCTCTCCCTTTTAATACATTTATTCATTTACATTATTTAATACACTTATTCATGCCTACATTTATTCATTTTAGTTATCTCAAAATGGTTCCTGCTTTATTCTTTTATTCCTCAAGCATTAATTTAATTCATTTTTTTAGTGAGTAAGAATTTTTATGATTATTTGTATTTCCTGCGGCTTTTTAAAAATTCTATCAAATATGCTTATTTTTAAAATATGTGCTTTATTAATAAGCGGACTTCCATCATTCAGTTAACTAATGTGTAAGTTATAAACATAATAATAAATTCTAAATAAATTGTAATTCTATTCAAAATGTGTAAAGTTCTTAAAAATCACTTAAAATTTTAAATTTTATCTCATAGTTCATAATTATATATAAAAAACCTTAGAAGATGCTTGTGTGAGAGCTCTTAAAAATGTATATTTTATTTTTTCAAGATTATGAGAAATGATTTATTTTTAAACTAGGTTTTTAAAAAATTCTTTGCCAGCGATATTAAAATAAGTAGATCACCACAAAATGGAAATCATAAAGCAGGAAAAAGAGACTGTGAAAAACTACACAACTCAGAAATTAAATTAAAGTGTAGTTTGAATTTGAGTGAATAGAAAATATTTATAAGAGAATGAAATGATATTATTACACATGAGCATATCTATATAACAGCTTAATTTAGTAATTTCATCATCTTGTTTTGAAGCAACATGAAATTTGATTTGAGACGGTCTTTATAATTTTGATCTGTGATCAGTTAATGGATGTCCATCACTTACAAAAATGTGAAAACATTTTATCTCAATCTCCTATTTCTCTTAAATTAGGTTAAAATACGTAGAAAACTGGTGGAATCAAATTCCCCCCTCTAAGCAAATTAGATCTTATTATAAAGCTATTGGGTTTGACTAATAGCAAAATTTAATTAATTAAATTAAATTAAATTAAAATAAAAATATAGTTGTATGAATAATTTTTCAATATTAAAATCAAAAATTTATAAAAATTAAAAGAAGATGTAATGTTTATATTATCAATGCTAAAAAAATTTAAAAGTTGAAACTCTTAATATTATATTAACCTTATTTACAAAGTAAACATTTCAAAGAAAAAAGGATGTTTTACTGCTTGAACGAGACTAAAAGTGAATTAATGCATAACAGAAAAAAAATCCTGTATTGCAACAAAGATTTTGTGTGCTAGTACTAGAATTGTTTTGATATAGTGATACCAATAATTATTCTTATTAATAGAAATTACACTTTAAAGCTACAAGAATACAATCTATTTCTAATTTAACTGCTTTTAGCAGGAGACAATATAACTTAGGCCTAACCTTTTACACTTCCTTGTCGATGTCTATAAAGGATTCAACGTTTTCACATTCTTTATAGATAAAGATAATTATTAAAGCCGTATATCAGCAGGAACTCTCACAATGATTTTTAGGAATTATAACAAACTATAACTATATTTTTAAGCTTTTCAAGTGCTAAAAAAAACCTTACATTCACATTTATATTATTACACATTTCATTACTTTTCGGAGTAAACATTTTTTATTTATTATTTTATGAGCTCACAAACCACGTGGTTAATTTGGTCTGGAAAGTGTTTTTATTTTCTTCGCAAGTATAAGTGTTTTAAGGATTTGATTAATGCACACACACACACACACACACACACACAGCACAGTTTCTATTAAATTAGTATCACTCTTCTCCTTTTCTTTGTAAGTTCATACAAAAAGAAAAATATGGAACGAAGACTTGTAAATGTCCCATAATTTCTTCTAAACTGGTCAAATTGTACAGTGGATTGAAAGATGCAATTTCGAATTTGATGCAAGTTTTTATTCGAATTATCTAATACTTACAATCCTCTTGAGAAAGATTTCAATATCAAACGAAATTTTAAGAGTGAACTGTTCGCTATTTAGAAAGAATAGAAATTACACAACCACACATCTAGAAAAAAAAATTCTTGTCAGCTGTCAGTTACGCTAAAGCGTTGATTTCTGCACATAATTAGCCGTGAAATGATTCCCTCCAACAAATGTCTAAGTAACAAACTAGAATCTTAATTCCAAAATGTTCTATCAATTTTTTTGTATTTTAGAAATTTTTAGAACTTCCTTTATAATTCTGTGGGAATTATCCCAGAATATTCCAAGAATATACAAATAATTAACCCCACAAATTGTAGCAAGTCACGGTTGTGAAGTCTTGACTAAGAGACCGGAGATTCCAGATTTGAAACCTTTTCCAGCCCAAGAACTGGAATGCAAGCAGAGCTACCCAGGTAGCACATCCTGTTGCATAATATTGTACAATATTGTGCGATATTATACAATATAAAACAATATTCTACAATATTAAACAATATTGCGAATGTTGATCAACATTGTACAATATTTGTGTGCTACTAGGATAGTATACGTTAAACCGTCGGAGTCATTTACTTCCTTGCTGCTTGGAGTGGGAAAGAAATCCGCCGATTAATGCGTCTTCCTCGTCATCCGAATCCAGTTCAAAACTGTAAACTGGATTTGGTCCATAGAAACCGATAGGACGCTTCTGAAAGGAACATGAATAAGCCTAAACTAGTTCGAAACAAATAGTGAGCAAGTCCACTTTTGCTACAAATTGTTTCAAGTCAATAAACATAACTAAATTTACATTTCTTATTCATCACCGTGAAAAACGAATACATATATAAAATAGTCATGGTTATTAAATGATGTTAACATATAAAATGGTATGAAATTTCCAAAGCTGCATTGCTCTAGTTTAAATAACATGTAATAAGTTTATTTAAAAAAAATTAGTTATTTACTTATCCCCACTAGATGTCAGCACTACAAGTTTTAGTAGTTAAAACTTGTTAAGTATGTTAAAGCCTACTATTACCACATACCTAGATAAACGATGCAATTCTGCTTATAATACATAATCTGCTTATAATTCTCAAATGACGAGAGCTATAGTAGATCATCTTATAATATTTTATTATAAAATTTCAGATACTTATGCTAAATAGTATTTTAGAGTTTTTAAAGCGAGATATTTTATCTATGCAACAATCGTATTATATTTCATACAGAAAGCGAGTTATTTTATAACGCAATATACTTTAAGTTTTTTCTGCAATCTTTTAGGCTTACCAACGGAAATAAGAAATGGATAAAATACGTTTTCAATACGATAATTTTAATGGAAAAAAGTCTTTTTCGAAATTTCGGTGATATTTATTTTAACACTTTGGTGACCGGCAATTTTACACAGAAACTATGTCATGCCACCGGCTACTTTTTTTGTATTTGAATATGAAAGTAAAATGTTCTAAAAAAACTCCAATGAATTTTGTTGAATTGGAACATCAAAAAGTTCTTCGCCGATACGTTCCGTCATGGTTGAAATTTTTGGAATTTTACTAAAATTCTAATAAAAATGTAAATACTAGGAAAAGTAATTTTTCTGTTATAGAGCGGACAAGACTAAACACGATACGCCAAGTTTTTGCAATGTTCCATATCGCCCTCGGTGTTATAAATTGAAACAGATAATGCAAGTGCAATGACGAGTTAACTCGTCACCGGTTAACTACGTTTGAACATGAAAGGACGAGTTAACTCGTCACCGGTCAACTACGTTTGAACATGAAAAGACGAGTTAACTCGTCACCGGTCAGCAAAGTGTTAAAAATAAGAGTTAAAAAATTAAATCAATATTTCCCTAAAATTAACATTTTTCTTCGTCCAGGTTAAAAATAATCTCAGAAACAGCGAAACCGTTAAAAAAATATTCGTATACTCGGCGAACAGTCAAATGCATGAGTCATGTTGCCAAGTTTCACGGAGAAATATTCTGGAAGTCGAAACAGGTGGAATAACATTTTCTTTCGGAACGACGCTTTCGCGAGACGAAATAGCAGTGGCAAATAAAAATAAAAAAAAAAGAACGACCGCCAACCATCAACAAAGAAACGTGGAACGCGCAAGCGAAAAGGCATGGTAGGTATCAACATAATTTTTACGAGAGGGCAGAACCTTTATCGTTTGCGCCAGTGAACACTGGGCGAAGAGGGGGGAGTAAGTAAGTTAGAGCGAGTGAGGCGAACCTGTCAACAGTGGCAATAGCTGCACTGGGAGAAAAGGTTCAACCAGGTTTTCGCGCGCATCTGAGGTCGAGAGTGAGGGGGGAAGGGCAAAGTCACGTGACACGATCGCCAGGCCATACCCCACCCCTCCTCACCCAATCTCCTCTTCCCATCCGCGGTTAGTTTGCAGTCAGCTCTTTGCCAGGCGGCGTGTGGACTAGGCTCTCCGGAGGGCTGACTTAAAAAAAAAAGGAAGGACAGTGCGTGTGTGGTTGTTTGTGGTGTGTGTTGTGTTCGGACGTGAAGATGGCGGCGCTGGCCGTAACGCCCTGGCGAGACGGCGGCGCCGATTTGGCCAGCGGTCCGCCCCAGGCCGTCACCCCGTCCAGTTCGGACAAGAACAACGGTCAGCAGCAACACATAGAGTGCGTGGTCTGCGGCGATAAGTCCAGCGGTAAGCACTACGGACAGTTCACGTGCGAAGGATGCAAGTCGTTCTTCAAAAGGAGCGTGCGGCGGAATCTGACGTACACGTGCCGGGGCAACCGAAACTGCCCCATTGACCAGCACCACCGAAACCAGTGCCAGTATTGCCGGCTCAAGAAATGCCTCAAGATGGGAATGCGAAGGGAGGGTAGGTGCACAGGTCAGCTCCGTTACCTTTATGAGAACGACCCCCCACCCCCTTGTTGTTGTTGTTTCCACGTGCCCCTAGCGTAGTCTTGTCACATGGAATTTGGAGCGAATGCTTATTATGAAAAGGAGATTTTACTCCCACTACTCAAGGTCACGAGACGAGTTCTGTCAGGCGGTATAATTTTTAAAACTCATGTCTTTACGTTTTAATGTTTCAAATAAAAAATATTATGGTGACGTAATTTTAAAGAATGTCAAGAAATTTTAGTAAACTGTCAACATTGGAGTTTTTACTAATCTGAGAAGAATAAGATCAGTTTAAAACAAAATAAACATCACAACTTATGGACAATTGTATTAAATACTTTTTTTTAATCTAAAGAAAAATGAATGTCATGGTAATATGAAAAAATAATTGAATGTTGTTTTGTATCTTCTCGGAGATTTTTCCAATAAATTTTGAGAAAAAAAATCGTGAATTTAGTAGCAAAATATATGGACCCACCAAAAAAAATTCTCATTAAAATCTGAGTAAGTCAATTATTTCATAATTAATTGTTCATCTATGAGATATTTGAAAACAAAAATATTATTGGAAGTAGTTCGTGCTCTAACATATTATAAATAAAGCATATGTTTTGAACATTTCGATTGTATTGTATGCAAACAAGAATTCAATTTTTTGTTCGTGTTTTCTACTTTAAAGAATTCAGAAGAAGAAAAAAACTAAATGAATAAAAGAATTAAAGGACGCGAAGAAAATATAAGAGAAATGTTTTTCGAAACATCACTCATTCTTTGTTGATCGGAAACACTGTAAACAAACGTTCATATCTCTGCTTCAACTATTATGCTTTACTGATCCCTCCATAGAAATGAACTTAAAACTCTTATATATCAATATATTAAGAGTTTCCATTAAAATGTGCGTCGCAGTATAATATATTTCAGTTTTTGAGTTAGTATTCAAAAGAAATGTTAGATTTGTCGTGATATCAAAATGTATGTACATATTTGTTTATGTAAAAGTGAGTTCGAAATTCAATTTTTTAAATGAAAAAATCATTTAAAAAATATTCTGGCTAAAAATTATTTAAAAAAAGACTAATTTAAAAATAAATAAAATTTCAAAAGTTTTGAGTTACTTTTTTTCAAGTTCCTCCGCTAGTGGTCAGAATTTTCATCTTCTTTTACCATCCATTTCCCCATAATTTTTTTAAAATATTTATTTAGTTTGTAAATACATAACACATGTGTATTTGATTTCTTTTGAATGTTATAAACATTAATTATCTAATTAACAATTCATGCAAGAAAGATTTTAAGGTAATATTATACTAAGATTTTGCAATGTTTCAATGAGAAATGAAGATTTTTTTTCCTTATTTAAATAATAATTATGTTTTATTGTAATTAACTTTCTACGTATGACAGTTAGTATGAACGATGTTTATAATAATTTCATTTTAGAAGTTTTGTTTCTTTTTTTATGAATGCTATTTTTATAGATACTTAATTTTAAAATGTTACTGCAAGTGAGTGAGAGAATATTGAATGTGATGTAACCTTTTTGTTTTCAGTTTCTTTAGTATTCTTGTTAGCTTAATTTTTGTACCAATTAACAAAACTTTTCATGATCTCTCCGTGATTAACTTTCTTTAACGCTAGTTCTATTTCTTGTATTGATAATAAGTTCTGAAATTCAAAATAATTCATTATTGCAAAGGAGCAAATGTGAAAATAATGCGAAATAATTGCTGTTAATGGAATCTTCTAACTTTTTCAAATTTTCACAATTATATTTATATGCCACGTTTCCCCCCTTTGCATTGTTATATTTTCAATTCTTTTTAATATGTATATATTATCAGTGATAGTCATACATTAGTCTACTATAATAATATATTTCATTTGTACTTTCAAATTTTCGTAGGAAGTAAATTTTGCATTTTTATCTTTCCGAGGAATTTTGGGAACCTGTAAGATTTTGTTTATTGGCCATTAACACAATATAGTTGCCTTTTTGTACGTCTTGAAATAAAATGACGCGTTTTTGTAGTTCCTTTTAAACTATGTCATGTGTAATGTTCGTCTATAGCAACAGACGTGCTCTTATTACAAATCTTGTAGATTCGACTAAAAAAATTAACTAACTACATCGATATTTTAAATTTATTAAAATAACTTATCCCTAATCAGATTAAAAAAGATGTAATATAAATAAGTAAATTATTTCAAATTAAATTGTCTTTGTATTAACTAAACTGTCTTTCAAACTAAACTGCCTTTAAAACTTTCTAACTGTCTAAACTGTCTTTCAAACTAACTAATTTTCAAACCAAACTGTCTTTGTATTTTGATTTTATATGAGCGAACTGAAACTGTGAAAAACAAGTAAGCAATGATATTTTGAAATAAACGGCGAGCTTATGTAAAAAGTTTTAATAGATCAATAAATAAAATGGTCCTTTCTTGCTATAACGTTTAGAGAAGCTTCTAAAATGAGACGAATTTGACCTGAAAACATCATGAAAACCAACATGCTTTTATCTTATCCCATTAAGATAAATTGAGAACTGCTATTTCCCATAATTTTTAATTCTATTCTAATACATTTAATAAAATTTATTTCTATTTTAATGCACTAAATAAATTATTTGAATTTTAACTGTATTGTAATACATTAAATAAAATGGAAGAACCGTTTTTACAAATCCTAAGTTGAACGTCATGACAGCCTTAGCTTTTTATCCAATAAAACCCCAATCGAACAATAGCATTCACATAACTGTTTATTTTGTTAGGGGTCTAATCCAGTATAGACCCGCTCACTTGCTGAACTTGACAGGAGGTCAAACGCAGGGAAGGGCAAAACGTGCCTGCATCCCCTGTTTAGAAAGATGAGGCCCGTGTAGGTGCTAGAGGCCTGTGAGGGTCCGTGCAAAAGAAATATAAAATAAACAAATTGTTTATAAATGGTGTACCAGACATTTGTTTTTTACTGAAGAATTTTGGAAAATGCTGTAAATTTGACTTATTTTTACTTAGACAAGATTGTTAAATTAAGTACATTGTTTAATGTACATTATCTGGAATTTTTTTTCACGTTCTGTATAAGAATTATTAGTGATTTGGAATCGCGTGTCTTCTGAGAACATCTTCAGAAATACAATCTTTAATTTATTTGATTATGACCGTTGATCAGTTTGGGTTTGGATTTTAAAGAAGTTCTTAAGATGTAATGTTAAATGCAAATAAAATTTATTTCGAACAGAATGCGATTGATTTTGATGCATTTAGCTTTGAAACTCTTCAAGCTTATTGAATTTCTTGACAGAGAAATTTTACGAAACCCACTCTAATTTTGTGATGGATTTTTACATAATTTGAGAGAGAGAAAGTTTATGGTTTTGAAAATATGTTTTAATCCCATTGTGCATGTAACTTTTCACGTCATTCGTTATTTCTCTGTTTTCTTCTTTGTTATTTTTAAATACAATAGAAAAATGGTTAAATATCTTTATTCAAACCATATTTACTGTCTAGAACGTTTATGGATTAAATATTAGTTGTCAGTGATCAGTTTTCGAAGAATTTGAAAACGTTGCATCGTTGACAACCTTGACATTTTAGACAATTGCGCACCTTTAGTCCTTTTAGACAATTGCGCACCTTTAGTCCTTTTAAACAATTGCGCTCCGAACCATGAAAAGTTATGTAATATACCAACTGAAATTAATGCATTTTTGCACAATTTTATGTAATGAGTAATTTTAAAGCTCAATTTTCATATTCAATCATTTATAATATTCATAAAAAAGTTGTAAAAGTTTTTTAAAATAATAATTTACTTTCTGCTACTTGCTGGTTCGAAAAATTTCCGAACTTTCTTGCCTATCGAACAAAATCCAAGTTGACGAGTGATTATTTTTCTCACAAAACTTTTTAAGAATTATAGATTTTTTTCGAACGAAAACAAATTTTCATTCAAAAAAATAGTCTTTGCATCAAAGTCTGGCTTTTAAGTAATTAATTACAAATACGAAATGAAATATTATGTTAAATTTACATGTTTTAGTTAGGTGCAATTGTTCTCAGAAAACATCATTGATATATATATATATTCTTTTTGTGCGTAATTGCTGAAAAATATTATATATCTTCTGAGACGCTTAAAAACGAACGTATCATTATGGATAAAATATAAATAAAAACTATTCAACAAATTAAATGTTATTAGATACCAGAATAAGAGTAAGTAGTTTAAAAATTTTAAATGGCTCACTTTTTGCAGAATGATAGAATTAACATTCTTTGAGCATTATTATAACACACGAATAAATAATTTAAATTCAAATTTATTTAAATCGTTCTTTGTTTTTAAGAACAAATAGGTATCAAATTATAGCTAGTATACGTGATTGTATTAAGCTTTAAGCTACGATGACTTAATAGGTCATAATAATGTGACAAACATGTAATGTTTCGACCTTCATGACCCAACCATAATATTATATTCACGACTTCATTTTAAATCTGTACTCACGATATACGCCTTATAGATAACCTTTGATTCTTAATTTGATCACAGGTCATGACTTTGCATCATTTTGGCTTATCAGATCTGTAATTTTCGTTATAAAGCATCGCTAACTGAAACATTTTCTGCATTCTGAAAATACAGCCTGCAGTTAAAAACAAAGCAGATAGGGACTTCAATTTGGAAGATAATGGAATTTTTGAACTTTTTTTATTTGCTTAACTCCTCAATTTTAGTTTTTCTCATAATTTTTGATAATTGAGAAACAATTTTAACTTTGGTAGAAAACAGAAAAAAAAATGATGGGGAAAAGCATAATTATTATGAAGGAAAAGAAATTCAATAATATCAGGTCTCAATTCAACATCATCATATTTATGTATTAACAGTTGAATTTTTTTGAAATCTCGTATAATTTCAAAAAGCAGTAAAAACTTTAATCGTGTATTTTTTCTATTCATTATATTGGATGCTTTATTCATATAAATACAATAGTTTAAGTTTTTGTGAATTTGTATTGAACTGCTAAATTTTTTTGTAAAATTAAAAATTGATAAATGGCAATGCCATATTAACATCACTTATATTTTTATCATGTCAGAAAATGATGTTGTTTTTGGAATGATGTTTTTGGCGTTAATAAAAATCCGTAGGCAAAATATAGAAATTTTTAAATATAGTCACACCAATTTGTTATGTGACCTTCCAGGCTCGCTAGGTATCTGAGATTATAGGCTGAATGCCCAGGTTCTCCATATAAACTCGGTCTGGTCTCATAGTCGTTTTCAAACAATTGTTTTTCTTCCCACCCCCTTTCTACTTCAAAAGAATGAAGGTCATATTCGTTAAATGGTATAATTTTCGCGTGCACAGACTATTTTTCCATCTGTCTATACTAAATAGATTAAAATATATCTAATAATAGCCATGCGTATAGTTAATGACAGATGGTTCCGATGATAATTTAAATAATGTGCCTCGTCATTATATATATATATATATATATATATATATATAACGATTGCTTTAAGAGTGTTTTATACAAAGTAAGTGTCTATAGAAACCCCGTTTTGATCTATATAGTAAAGTATTTTGAATGGCATATTAATCATAAAGACGAAGAAATGCGTAGGTTTGCAAGTTTTAAATTGAATACATACATTTTTAGAATTAGCCTCTAATGTCTTCTTAGTTTTAGTTTAAAAAAATAATTTTGTACAAATAATATGAATTATTGTTAACTAATCAGTAATATTTATTTTAAACTAAACTTTCTTTGTTTATTACTTTTCAAAAATCAAATGAAATTGTTCCATGCATAATTGTAACTGCTTTATTTTATCATGTTTTTATATGCGTCAATTATAAAATGTTGATTTGTTTTGATTTTATATCAGTTACATGCAGTTGAAAATTGGTAATTTCTTTTAATTTATCTTGAAATATTTAGACATAATGATGAATCAAAAACCGAATTTTCTACATTCTTCATTAGGTTTCAAGTTTAACTATTGAATTTAAAATAATTTTTTTTTCAATAAATTAGTGGAATGTAGAACATAAACCTAAAGGAATAAATGATTTAAATTTTGAATCACTCTGCCAACAAAATTTAGCAAACAAACTCGAATAACCATAACTTTTTTTTTTACTTTTATGATTGCTTATTAATTAAAATATGACAGAAAAATAATTGTGAATGATGTAAAATATCTATAAATAGTGATTAGTATTAAAAAGAAAAAAGGACAGTGTTAACAGAAAAATTCCAGATAGTATTCGATTTTTGAGTTTTTCGGAGGATACATGAAAAGTATGTTAAATAATATAAATTATACTTTTTTTTACCTTCATTATCTGATGTTATTCCCCTCTTTTGGTGTTTATGTTAATTGCATGTAAGTAACTAATTATCGAACCTTAAACCGCCATTGATACATTTCCTCATTGGTAATGTTAATAATAAAAAAATGAGAAGCGAAGTTAAAAAAAAATATTGAGTGGAGCGCGAAGTGTAAAGGGGGCGTCCACGGCAGCCGATGAAAAAGAACCTCCTGTCGTCCAACCCCGCAGACGACCGTCTGCTTGAGGGGTGGAGATCGCGAAAAGCTGCGCACTCGCACACCCCGTCCATACTTTTTCTCCCACTGGAAGATCTATCTTCTCCTGCAAGCCTCTCCGGAAAATCTCTCCAGGGAGGAATGTGGTTTGTTTGATTTGTTAGTCCTGGCTATTCTGTGCCGCCAATTCGGCCAGTAATATCGCCCAGGAAAAGTAGGAAAGACATCATCGACGTCTTAAAAGGGCCCTTGAGCTGATCAGAGACGAAACAGTCTTGCACTAAAACTTTTATTCCGTTTCTTTTTTATTTATCGTTTGTATGAAGTTTACTCTTCCTTGAAAATAAGATAATTAGTAACTTTCAAAATACTGCTTTATTCTTCAGTGAATGGACAAGAAAGTAGTAAATTTACTTTAAAATATTTTAATATAGAAGATGTATGAAGTTATGAATATAGAAATTTAAAGCTGCCGGCAAACCTCTTGATTTGGTAGTTCGGCCATTTTGTGCCACTATTCTATGATATGCCATCAAGATTAGAAATACAGATATCTTATAAGAACTTTTGAATTAATTAGAGATGAAACAGTAAGGCTTTGATGCATTACCTTAATTCACAGTCTTCATCTACGTGTTGTTTGAATTTTCCAGTTTGTAAAAATCGCTGTGTTCTTTAAACAAATTGAATCATACGCTGTTGGGAGAAGAGCAAAGAAGTTTTTATTAGAAGATGGTGATACGGATGTAAACAGTTGAAGCTCTGAAGTACTTTTTATTAAGTCATTTTATGTTGCAATATGGCCATTCTAAGTCATCATTCCATAAGGAACTATTAATAAAAAATAAAAATGGCTCTTAATAATTCTAGTTTTGACTGGAGGAGCAGTCTTGTTTCGAGTTAAATTCTAGATTAATTTCAGAAAAAACATTATTTTTTTGAAGCCTAACATTGTCTGCTCCTGGTGAACATTTATTGTCTGCAGTTAATCATTTGCATGATAATATTCAGAGAGACATATAATAGAGATATTTGCATGATAATATTCATAAGACTAAATCAAGAAATATTTATTTGCCGACTATAATATTGATAGGAATAATTGGCTACGATTGCTTTTCAACTCTTAAATCTATTCAATACTAGAAAAAAATTGTATTATTGATTAGGTCAACTGCTATTTATAAACCAATTTCTTTACTATCATCTATAAATAGTTCTTCCGGCAAAATTTTATAAACAGGAGGACATATGTGAATAATAAATTCATATGGATTTAATCCCTCTTTTAAAGAAAATTTCAAGGAATTTCTACATACATTTTCACAGCATTGCAAAGTAAACTGTATTTTAAGATTGAAACCAAATTATTCTGATTTTTAGTAAATAACTTCTATCCTAAAACTGAAAAACTAGAAATGATTTCATGTTATTATGCAATTTTGTTTCATTTCTAACATCCATATTAGCTTTATATTCTGCTGAAAGGGATTTGTCATTTTCAAAAAATATATGACGTCAAATTCGAATATTAAACGAATAATTTAATACTAGAAATAAAAAAAAGAATATTTCTAATTCTATATGTATGAAAGAGTGAATAATCAATCAGCTGCTCATCTTTACTGCTGAGTCTGACAAATATTTTAAAACATTCTTTTTTATCATCGATAATTACTCTTCATATCTCGAAGATAGTCCCTTCAGTTACCAGGATAATTTTTGATTATGAAAAGAAGAAAAATCTAGTCAGCTGTCCGTTACAATCATGTTTACATAGACAGATGCACTTTGACTTTTCGATAAGATGAGCATATTGCATCGTGATTACTGAGCCTTAACTCGGAGTGTGTTAATACAGTTGGCTTCTACATCTACATTTGCATCTACTGATAATATTGGTTTCGTTCCGATAAGAGTCGGGCTTTTTTTTTAAAAGTGCTTTCTTTTTATTCGATCTCCGCTGACAATCAGAAGCTTATCTTCTCAGAAATAAGAAGCAAATATTTAGTTGCATTTCCACTTGGAACAACGCTACACTTTATATCCAGTGCTAAGCCATTCATAGACAGAAGTGAGATATGGAATGCCTAGATAATAAGCATGTTTAAGTATGCTTGTAGTCTGACAAAATTATAGCGCAGTTTTATATTTAATTTCTTTTCCTGCACTTGTAATGCGGTAACTTAAAGCTATGTTCTTGTGATATAGTATGCCATTTGACTAAAACCTTCCAATTGACTATACAAGGAAGGATAATTTGCCTCGTTTTAGAAGAATAGAACATATATTTTGTCATTAATATTTCATTTCAAGGTTGAAATCTGTAATTTCGGTGAGGGTAAAGAAAATGACCCTGGCTTAAGACGATTATTTAAGAATACTAGATCTACTTATATTGCTTATAAAATAACTTGACTCTGGTAACAAATATTTGTTCTAAAATATAATTCCACCTGAAAATTTATTGGTTAAAGAACTATGTTGAGATAAATTTTTGGGACATTTAAGATAATTCATTTTTGTGAAAAATAGCTGCTGCCAAAACGATTATAAATTCCTTGTCAAAATCATTTTATGCTGTAAATACAATTAAGGTACTTATCACACAGTGGACTCAAGTTCAGTATTCTCTCACCAGTTCATTAGATTTTAATAATTTATTTAAAACGAATTTATTATTTCACTAAGAAATAACTTGAAATAACTTAGTCTTAAAAATAATATTAAATCCTTATACATGTTTTATTGCATGAATATTTAATCAGTGCATATAAGATATACTCCATTCATAAAACAATGCAATTTGTATCGTGTGAAGTGTGTCGCAAATTTGGATCTACATGTTGTCTCTTGTGTCCCCCCGCAGCGGTACAGAGGGGGCGGGTCCCCCCAAGCCAGCACGGCCTCCCTGGACAGATGACACTGACCAACGGAGATGCTCTGAATGGCACCCATTCCTCCTACCTGTCCAGTTTCATCTCACTACTGCTGAGGGCCGAGCCTTATCCTTCATCTCGGTACGCCCAGTGCATGCAACCGAACAACATCATGGGCATCGACAATATTTGTGAACTTGCAGCGAGACTGCTCTTCAGTGCCGTCGAATGGGCTCGGAACATTCCATTCTTTCCCGACCTCCAAGTGACCGACCAGGTGGCACTTCTGAGGTTAGTCTGGAGCGAACTATTCGTGCTCAACGCCTCACAATGTTCCATGCCCTTGCATGTGGCGCCCTTGCTAGCAGCGGCGGGGCTTCATGCATCCCCTATGGCTGCGGACAGAGTGGTGGCTTTCATGGACCATATACGAATCTTCCAAGAGCAAGTCGAGAAACTGAAAGCGCTGCACGTTGATGCGGCGGAATACAGTTGCCTCAAAGCCATAGTCCTCTTCACAACAGGTAAGACTATTATCCTTTTATTTCTCATGCGGTTGTAATAGAAACATACGTTGCTGAGCGGGCAAAGGTCTTGAATAATTGGAATTCGCTGGCTCCAATAATAACTGCATCGTCGGTTTCGTGATTTTCGAATTTAAAAGAGCAGTAGTTGTACAGTAACAAATGAAGCACCGAAAAAGATCCTATTTTGGTCTTCATTTGTAAAAGAGATAAAGTTTGTTTGTGTTAATATGTGCATCGACAAACCCAAAACCATTTTGATACATCAAGTCGAATGAGTAAATTTAATTATGAAAATGTCTGTATGGTTTAGTATACTTAATCTATTGGGAATTTTTAAAAAATGAGTTATAAAATGTTATGTTGCAACTACCTGTTACTTAATTTATTTTGCAATAACAAAATTTGAAAAAAAAATTGTAAACTATTTTTTTTTATTATTGCTCTTATATTTTTATTGCATATTTTGCTATTTGTGCTCAAGTGCTTAAATAGTTTGGGGGGGGTGTGGAAGCGTAAAGAAATATTGAGTTAGGCTAAATAATGTTACAATTAGGTTACAATTTTTCGGCACGAAATCGCTCTTTTTCTCAGGAATCATTTCCTGGATTCTTTTGCTTAGCTTAAAAGGATATTATTTATCATAGGCCTTAACAATAGTCCACGAATTTCTGAATATTATTGATAATTCTTTATGTGAAATAAGTTTTAAAAATAAGTAAAACAGCTTAGAAAAGTATTGCGTACTAAAATAAACATTTCTTCGATAACTCAGAAGCCAAAGTTTTAAATTTAAAATATTAATAAAGCAAAAGCTTACATTCTCAAACTGTGCCCATCAATATTATTTTACATCCATGAATATGATATTAGGGTCTATATACTTTTGTATAATAAATGAATCGGATCGAATGTCAAAACATATAATGTAAACGTCGAAATTTAAATGCGAACAAATTTTCGAAAATAATTAATCATGATTTATTATATAGGTTTGAATATACATAAAAATAAACTGCAATTTTTTAAATGCAAACTAAACAATATGAATTATAATCTCTCAGTAAAGTAGAATAAAACTGAAATATTTGAAATCATAATATATATTTACTTGTATGCACACAAATCTACATTCAAATTCCATCACTTTGAAAAGCTTACAAATTCTTATCGGACCCGGAATTTATTACCCCCCCCCCCTTTTTGACTGACTCGAATATGGAAAAAGAGCAATGCAATTGTTTCCCGGTGACTTATGCATAAAGTATTCTGTCCACCTCCTTCCCTTTCCCACCAATTCTTCCAATCCACCAAAGTGGAGATTTTCCCTTTAAAGCAAAAGTGGTTGAGAGCGAGAGCTGGAGGAAAAAATTTGATAGAGAGATCACAAATTCCAGAAACACCGCGAGTACCCGGGAAATAAAAATATTCTTCACCAGAAAGTCATAAATATTCCTCTTTAACATCTTCTCGAGAGGGAAGGAGGAATTTTGCATATGACGCATCACTTGATGACATCAAAGTGAGAACGGGAAGTGAGTCTGTGGTTTCCAGCCCCTTTCCTTCGGTACCATCCATTCTGCACTACAGATTAGGAGACCCGTCGCATGAAAGAAAGAAAATATATGTAGATGTGCACGAGATCGGAGGACTTTTAATAATGAATTTTGCTCTTCTTTCTCTCTCACCTCCCCCTTCTTTAGCCTTTTTCTTGCTTCCTAACAGCCGGGGGTGGAGGAGGGTCGAGTCATGAGGGTCTCAATCAATTGAGGTCTGGTGGTTTTCGACAATTCGGCATAATCAATTCGCACTTGTTTATTAGTGTGATTTGGAGAGGTGGGCGTCTCTCTTCAGATTAACTGCGTTACTGTGGAATTTAAACCTTTTCTTAGTTTTTTTTTTTAGAGACGAAGGAATTATTTGATGGAATTTTAAGTAGTACCTGATCCGGCTCATGTTTTTGACATTGGTGCAAATGCGTGTGATAATCAAAATCAAAACTTGTTGAGTATGAACAATAGAAATAAAATTATTACACTACTTATCGTGACTTTGTGATTGTGTCCTTCGTAAAATTTGAGCTCTTTCCTTTAAATGTTAGTAAATATTATTTAAAAAGAATTTTTACTGGGGACGAAGGAATTATTTGATGGAATTTTAAATAGTATCTGATCCGGTTTATGTTTTCGACAATGGTACAAATGCGTGTTATAATCAAAATCAAAACTTATTGAGTATGAACAATAGAAATAAAATTATTACACTACTTATCGTGACTTTGTGATTGTGTCCTTCGTAAAATTTGAGCTCTTTACTTTAATTGTTTGTAAATATTATTAAAAAAAAAAGAATTTTTACTTGAGACGAAGGAATTATTTGATGGAGTTTTAAGTAGTATCTGATCCGGTTCATGTTTTTGACATGGGTGCAAATGCGTGTTATAATCAAAATTAAAACTTGTTGAGTATGAACAATAAAAATAAAATTATTTGCACTATATATCGTGACTTTGTAATTGTGTCCGTAAAATTTGAGCTCTTTACTTTAAATACTTGCAAATATTATAAGAAAAGAATTTTTACTGTTGACGAAGGAATTATTTGATGGAATTTTAAGTAGTATCTGATCCGGCTCATGTTTTCGACATTGGTACAACTGCGTGTTATAATCAAAATCAAAACTTGTTGAGTATGAACAATAGAATTAAAATTATTACACTATATATCTATATATATCGTGGCTTTGTGATTGTGTCCTTCGTAAAATTTGAACTCTTTACTTTAAATGTTTGTAATTATTATTAAAAAAGAATTTTTGTGACCAGAGAGTTCTCATGGCGTAAATTTTGAAAACTATTTCCTTCTTAAATCTATGTATAAATATTTCATTCCTTTTAATTTTATATAATTTCATTTCCCTTCTATCTTTATTGAGTGTTTAATATAGCATTCAAACTTAAAAGCATTTTTACACAATAGCATACTATTAATAGCTTTTTTTCTCTATTAAATACTTTAAAAAAGCATCATGGTTTAATAGAGTTATAATATTGCTGTGCTAGACAGTATATTATGAAAATTGGTGTTGTCGGCGTCCTGGAATATTGGTACCGCCTATTCATCGTGATCTGGGCTTCCCGGGTTCGAGTCCAAGTTCGACCATTTTGTTTTTCTTTGCCCTATCTGTACGGTGTGTGAATGTGCCCCCCTCTCCCTTTTAAAAAGGGGATGTGCAAAAGAATGTGATGAGTGATTAGCAAAAGTCGTACTCTTGGCCCTAGTTGGCGCTACTACACTGGTAAGGCTTAAATCGCTGACTATATCTCAGCGTGTTAGTGCATGGCAAGTATCATAAGAAACAACCAAAAAATAAGTTATGACAGTGATTAGTTGTAATTAATAACATAAAATATCAATTATTGAAATTAATAATTTTGCGCGTGAATTTCTTTTAAAAGAGTTTCAGTTTTTTTTCCCAATTTGCTTCTGTAAAACAAAAGGAGTTATTTGTTTAGTGTATCAACACACAAATAAGGATGATCAGTTGTACCGATGTTTTCTCTTATAACTAACTCATTCATCTTCTTAGGTACTATTCAGTTGAGACGGCTTTATGTTTACAATTAAAAAAATGATTAATGCTTCATTGCGTGCTTGTATGTAAATGGGAGAATGTATGAAAAAAAGGGGGAAAGAGACTTGGATGGATAGTTTTGACATATTGCATCAGTATGTTTTATTTCGCTCTTTCATTTAAAACAATCTACCTCGATTGCATTAGTATCGTCTGAAAGATTTTCTTCTTTGTACATTTTTAATTACGTCACAGCATAGCAAACGATATCAATTTTCAAATCGTAAAATAAATGTCAATTTGTTATCTTTAGTTTGATTTTATCCTTTTTGTTTTCTTTATTTAAAAATGTTGGTGATGAGATAAATAAAAATTTAGTTTTATAAAATAGGGTTATTTATAAAATGCGGCGATCACAAGAGAAACAAACTCATCTACTAAATATCCTGTTCCACTTTTACTTATTTTAATTTTTATAAATGTCGACGACAACTTTTTTGAAATCAAATTGGCCAATTTAGTTATTTTATTTAGATAAATAATGCCAAATCAGCGATGCGTGTATTATAAATTCATCAATTTTTGTGACTATCACCAGTCTTCCATGGGTGACTGACTTCGTGATAAATCTATTGAAATTAATGATTGCCAAAATAATACGTTTTAATAAATCACATTTTATACGTAATTTGTAAATGCTCATTCGTAATTGCAACATTTACTTAAAAAGTTCAAAAGGAATACTTTGTATTTTGAGGAATATTTATTTGTAAGACTTTTTTTTTTCCTTGAAGATGTAGATGTCAAAATTAATATATATATGTTTATGGCAACGATGGTTATTGGCTTCAGATAAATCTCGCAAGAACAGACTTTGCATTCATACATTTTCTACAGAATTTTGTGAATTAATAAGAATAATCTTATCTTATAATTAAACAAATGAACGTATTCATTTATTGTTTTAAAAAATTTGGCTTCAGATTTTTTTTTTCGTTTGTAATTTCTTTCCTTATGTTTAATAAGATTCGAGAAAAAAAATTGCTTAGAATATCTACTCTGTATTTTCCTGTATTAATAAAGGAAAGATAATAGCTGTCATTTAAATTATATTCAAAATATTTCTTTCTGAAAAATTATTATTTGACTTATGGCAAAGTTTCACTTGTTCTGTCTTATTCTAAATATGCAAGATCACTGTGAAATTGTATAAATATGGAAGATTACTTTTTATTATTGGTTACAGATAGTTGAAATTTATGATGAAGGAACTTGCTATTACTGTTTATTAATTTTCAATTTCTTAGATTTATTAATTCTCATTTAATATATCATTCTATATATTTTTTTCAAATTAAATTTTTTCAGTTTTGTTTTTACATTTTTTAAAGGAATTATTAAGTGATTTCAAGCAGCGAAATGAATTATGGTGAAACCCAAATCCGTTATTAGGATAATGTCACATGATAATTTTTTTCATTAGACTTTAAAACTTGAATGATTTGTAATCAGATAAAAATGAACTAGTAATTTCCACCGAAAGGAGTTAGCATTTATCTAATTGATCTGGACTTGTCATTTATATAATCCTATTATTATGTAAATGCCGTGCATATTTTGGTTGCTCTGTAAGTAATTAAATGTTCATGGGACAGAAGACTGCATTTTTAATTTTTCTCTCTTTTAAACTCAATTCATAAAATTCTTATTATTTTGCTGGATTATTTTATGAGTTTACAAATTAAAACATTAATTAATATTTTAATTCACATAATAAGCATTTTGTTTTCATAAATATTTTTTTAATTTTTTTTCAGTTTTATTTATTTATTTAATAAGATTTAAAAAGATTGCAACTGGAACATTTTAAAGTATTTCTTAAAATGCATCATAGTTTATACTTGCTGGTTTATTTAGTAATGCTTACATGACTAGTGAATAATAAAGTTCTGTGTTTATAATTTGATCCATGAAGCTTTTAGTATTTTCCTTCTTATTCTTGATAAATATTTTAAACTATATATTTGATTAAAAGAGGCATTAATCAGAAAGCTTAAATACGCTTCCAGTTTTATATTTAAATTAATAATGATATTTCTGAAAACTAAAAGTAGCACCTCACCATTTATATTACGCCATCATCTGAATAACTATATATTCAGGTTTTGCCCGATGTTGTAAGGAAACTGTTTTTGCTCATGTGAAAAGACTTTTCGTATATATTACGGTAAAATTAAGATTACCCAACGTTGGAGTTCTCAGTGCTTGGAATTCGGCGAGGCGTATCTAATGTCGATAATGGTTAGGCCACCAGCAGAATATAGAAACAACTTGACCTGTCGGACGTAATGGTCTGTGACTTAAAGATTCATTCCTCTTTTGCTGATGTTTTCGAAATCTCGCTGGTTCGCATCACTTTGTGGTAATTGTCATTCCACAGTTGCTTATGTTAAATAATAAAATAGTTTCAATTGCTCTCATTATTGTTATAATTTACTTGGAGTTTTAATGAGCTTCAACTTTATTAGCTCGTACATTTTATGTGCTTATGGATGGGCTGGAATGGTGCTTAAAAATAAAGGCTTATAGTCTTTAAATTTTAAGAATTAATAACATAATTTTTAAAAATGCTTTTAAGTTTCTTTCCTTTGTGAACTGTATATAATAATACGGTGAATTACACGAATTGGAAATCATGCAATATCTGATTTTCTTCCCTTCCCAATGTGAATGTGTCACACTGGAATTTTAAAAATATATAACTCATATAAACATTTATGATAAAATACATAACTTATATAAACATTTACAATTTCATATAAACATAAATGAAACATTTATACGAGTTTTAGAATATATTACTCGTATAAATGAAAAATTTCTGAAGTAAACATAAATTTTTTAAAAAAAATGTATATCTATTATTTTTTCCTAAATAAACTAAATGCAGTGTCGTTGTAATAATAGGAGAATCTATCAGCGTTATACGAAATTACGTTTTGCAGCTGATAGTAACAAAGATGTCAACGTACTGCTAGATTTTCATTACAAAGAACTGACTGTCTAGTTTCTTATAGAAATTGGTGAGCAGTTCCTTTCTTTTGAAGTTAACATAGACCTATATATACTCGATTCTCTTAAAAAAAAGAATTTGGGAGGCAAGAGAATTATAATCTGAATGTATTTTAGCGATAAGGCGAGGAATAAATAAATTACTAATTTTCTGTGGAGAAATGTTAATTAAAAACAAATATTTGGAAATAACGAGAATATTTGATTTTATAAAGTATCGACATTAAAATAACTGCGCTTCATGTTAAGTTTATAAAGTAAATATAGAATCTTACGTGATAAAGGTCATAAAATATCTTTCAATATTGGACCTTTTTTCCACTCGGCGAAGTGAAACAGTTCAGCAAGACATGGATTCAACAAATCGTCGCAAGTTCTCTGTAGATATATTAAGCCATGCTGCCTTTATAGACATCCATAATGGTGAAAGAGTTGCTGGTACAGGATTTTGTTCACATGAACTGACCTCTAAATTATGTTCCATTATTATCCAGAAAAAGTTCATTGTTTAGATACTTGAGGCTCATGAAAGGCTGCAAGTGATTTTCAAGTTGGTGAACATGACCATTTACAGTCAGTGATCAGTTCAAATGACCCAGAGGACTTTGTTCATTCCATCGAAAAATATGGAGCCACCACCAGCTTGCATAGTGCCTTGTTGACAACTTGGGTCCATGGCCTCTGATCTGCTCCATACTCCAACCTTATCATCAGCTATTACCAATTGAAATAATGATTCATCTGACCAAGCCATCTGGGGTGCAACCAATATGACTATGGATCTAGGAGATCTGCAAGCTATGTCGTGCTGTTAGTAGACATCCGAGTCGGTCTTCCGCTGTCATAGTACAATAAAGATTCGCCACATTATCCTAACCCGTTTATCGTACATCCTACATTGATTCATGCAGTGTTGCCGGTCTGTTAACATTGATAATTCTGCACAGATGCTGCTGGTCTCAATCATTAAGTGTAGGCCAATCGGCCTTTGCGCTATCGATGGTGGGAACTTTTGTGCGAAAAGGTGGCTTTCTCGATGCACTCTTGTCACTGTACATTTCTGAATGTCGAATTCCTTAACAATTTCCAAAATGGAATATCTTTCTAAATCCAACTACCATCCGCGTTTAAAGTCTTTTAATTCCTTCCCATCGTGCGGTCATAATTATGTCAAAAGCCTTTTCACATGAATACTAATGAAAGCTCTGCTAATGCTCTGCCTACTTATATATTTTGTACCCTTTACTATTGTTATTTATATATCTGTGTATTGCAGATTTTTAGTGTATGTCATATGCTTCAGTATATATCACATCGAAGTATAATGATTTTTTTACTGTGTAATTTTCTTTTAAATTGCCCGTAGCTGTAATTTAAATTCAGAATTAGACACAGATTTACACAAAACTGACATCGGTGAAAATCGACAACATCGGAGTATTATATTTGAATGACGAAACAGGATTTTGTGATTTCAATCAAGATAATGAGTAAAGCAGGATTTCATCCTGAAATTCTTCAAGGTAAAAGCAATTCCTCCATCCGATTAGATTTTCTTATCGAAACCCAAAGAAGAAAAAAAAAATGTTTAAAGCTCTCTTCTTGTAGCAAAAATATCTGATGAGGATATCGTCTTAATTATATTAAAATGCAGTATGTTAGACACAGCGCGCTTGTAAGAATGCCAAATTTTAATTAACTGGAACCTCAACGCGTGGCATTGTATGATTACGTACAACAATCACGTATCGAAATAACGACTCGAAATCAGTTATGGCTGAATTATACAAATATTTTAGATCAATAAAATATTTTGGGAAAATGTAACAATAGCTATACATATTAAATCTCGAACTGAAATCCTATAATAATAGTATAAACAATGAGTGTCTTATCATTTTTTAAAATAAAATGCATTTAAGTGGCGTCATTGGAAAAATTATTTTCTCCACTTCTCTCTCTCTTATTTTTAATCCAATGACTTTTGAATTAGAATTTCCACCGCAATGTGAAACAAGTGACTTTCTCGTAGCATTTGGAAACAAAGAATGCATAGAATAAAGAAGAAGAAGATATATTTTTTAAAATTCCATTTAATAAAATAGTATTTAATGCAATTGTATTAATAATGCCTGTAAGGTCAATTAGTATTGTCGTTTTAGAGAAGTATACATGAATGGATTCATTTGGTTATTTAAATGAACCCATTGAATTTTTTTTTTAATTTTAAGATTTGCTTCTAATTAAATTTAAATATTAAACTCCAATGAATTTTGAGTGTATATGAAATGATATATAAACTCATTCAAGCAGTAATGTTTAATTAAAATTCTGTTAAAAATTTTTCTGTATTCTGTATTTATATCTATCTTTAATTCAATCAGTATTCCGAAATTATAACGAATTTCTAAATAAAATGCTGTTTAATATTTGGATTTCATGATTGTATATCATAAAAATGTTTATTACATAACAAATAAAATCCTTTTTTTAAACTAATTAGTAAATGTTTACTTAAAGAAAAATATGATTTTTTTAATTCAAATTTATTAAGATTTATTTAAAATTAAAATTATTAAGAGTGCGACATTTTCAATTTTTTCTATTATGATTGTGCTTATACTATTGTATAAAATACTTTTATATGTTTGTAAGTGACTAAATCTTAATTAATATTTATTTATGTATTTGAAAAATTATTTATAAAAGATTAAAATGCATATTTCAATGTATCATGTCAGAACATCATTTCTTGAACTGCCCAGCACCATGTGCTCGTGCAAGTTAAATTATATTTTTATTCGTTTTAATCGTTTCATTGAATGAGTCGCTTTAGTATTGTAAATGGTCCTAAAACCTTTGCCTCGCATTGAGTGTTTCAAAAAAATATCACCCTGTTTATTTCATTTCTTATAACCACGTGCTAAAAATGACATTTTTCTAGCTTTTATTTGCTGTAGTCATTGACTTTTTAAAAAAATTAGAACTTTCGTAAATGCAATAGCAACGCGTTATTAAAAGCTGGTTTTTTGAGATACACATGCAGATAATAAAATTTTTGCTTTTCACCATCGGATTTTTGTTAACGCTAAAACCCTCATCCCCAAAACAACATCGTGTTCTGATATGATGATAACAATAAACAGTAATAATTATCAAATCATTTTTAATTAATGCGATATTTCCCCTAATTTGATTGTTTAAAACTCCCACTTTTTTTCATTAAATAACAAAGTCAGTGCTCCATTGGAAACTGAAATCATTTTACGGAGAAACACCGTAGCAATATTTCTTAACAATTTAATTTCTTTTTTTAGGAGTTTCCTTCTTTTTCGAACCAGCTCGGGTGAAAGTTCCATTTCTACTTTCTTTTATCTAATTAAGGCAGCGTCGTCTCCCGTCAGCTTCCGAAACGGGGCTCGCCGGCAGTGTTTCTTAGCTAATGATCTCGCTCGCTGATTTATTTCCGTATTAAATGCTGTGAAAAAGGTATACTAAGTCGACGACTCCGTGCTTCCAGTCTCACCATGGGTCCGCTATTAAAGAGATAGGGTTTTGACCTTTTAAATTCGGTTCGTAAAGAAGCGGCTTTCTTTTCCTTTTTTGACGTCTTTTTTGCATGCTTGATTTGTTAGGAAGTTAAATATTTCTCGTCGAAAGCGAACCGCCGTACGTTGGTACTTACGTATTAGACCGTTGATCTTTATCGCCAAATTTGGAGGCGTCATCAATGAGTTGTTACACCGGCAATAATGGCAAAAAACTGCCATTATTTAATAAAATGTTCAAACCTTAACTGTTGTCCGCCATTTTGTTGGGTTCGTTGGCGTCGGCGGTTTATCGCCAAATTTGAATCTGTCGCCAATGAGTTATTAAACCAATGGTGATCGTTGGCGTCGACGGTCTAATATGGATTATACAATTTTCTCAGTTAGTTTCAAGAATTCACATTCTGCCAAAAATATCAAAACGCTAGTTTCTACTTCTTTTTTTTTTTACAGACAATTTATTTCTCTTTTTCATAAAGATAGTTTTCATAACAATAAATTATTTAAATTTCAAAACCTTTAAACGAAAGAACCAGTCATCCATATTCAACTACTATTCCTTTTACCATTTTTTTATATTTTATTTGAAAATTCATAACCTCTAGATATGTCTTCAGTGATCACTTCTCTTTATCACTCACGGCTTTCAAAGGATCACAAAATTACTATTTCACTGTATTTCGTGTGGGGAAGGGGGGGGGGGCTCGAACAAGAAATCCTCTAGACACAAACAGTACTCTGTTTCTCTTCATATGGAAGTTCCTGACGCTTAGATGCATCATCAATGGTCACTTCCTTTTCCAAATACTTCAAAATAAAACTTTAACAGACCCTCTAATCCAAGTACTGAGATCTTTAATTCAGTTTAGTTGTATTTAGGTTACGTGCTAAAGCTAACCTATTATTGACTATTTTGAGACGGACCTTGTAATTTTGAACCACGATCAAATGACAAGGACGACACTTGAGTTAGCACATTTTCTCTACAAGCGGATTTAACATGCACTGGACTCTCTTACATAACGATTCATCTGCGTAAACGGGTTTTGATCCCGGAAAATCGAGGGCCCGAAGTTGAGACCGTAAAACCGCCCTCCGCGGCCCTAACTACTGGGATTGATTTTGAGTATTGATTCCAGCACCACATGCTCGTGCAAGTTAAATTATATTTTTATTCATTTTCATAGTTTCATCGAATGAGTCACTTTAGTATTGCTAACGATCCAAAAAAAAACTTTGTATCGCATTTATTGTTTTAAAAAATATCACATTTCCTATTTATTTCATTTCATATAATCACGTGCTCAAAATGACATTTTTCTAGGTTTTATTTACTGTAGTCATTAACTTTTTTTAAAAAAAATCAGAGCTTATGTAAATGCAATGGCAGCATGTTATTAAAAGCCAGCTTTTTGAGATGCTCGTGCAGATAATAAAAATTTTTACTTTTCGCCTACTGATTTTTGTTGACCCCAAACACCTCATCCCAAAATCAACATCAGATGTAATTCATCTAAGTTAAGTATAAAGATAACTCAAAACATCAGCTAATATATTTTTAATTTAAAAATTCTAAAGATTTTATTTTGTGTTTATAATAGGGAAAATATTTCACTTAATAATGTCCGATTTTTTTCTTGAAATTTTCATTTTATTATTTAAGTTATATAATATATTTCATAAGATCTCCTATGGTGGTATTTTTAAGTTTTTATTCGAAATAAATATTTTGCAGCATTTAGGAGAATTATTCTAAAAGACGTTGCTATTTTTTAGATAAAGAAATCACTCTTTAAAATTTAGATATAGATTTAGAATGGAAAATACATGACAATAAAAATATGTTCTTTTAATTCTAAGCATTCTTTTTATGATATTTCTGTAACTTAAGTTCAAAATAAAATTCACTTTCTTTTTATATAACATTTTTCTTAAAAATAATGAACCCACTTGGGGAGCGTTTGCCAATTTTTTTCTCCTTCGTTTATTTGTTTTTTATTTTATTTGTCCATTTTTGTAAGAAATAAAACACTGGAATCCGAATTATTAAAACCATAAAAAAATATTGAACTAATGTTCCATGGGCAATCAAACTAAAAATTTTATGAACTGACATTTCTGTAGAGAAACAAATGTTCTTCAGACTTTTTTTAAAATTTTTTTCCCCTTCTTTTTATAAGTGTATCCCGTTTTTGAGAATCTTAGTTGAAACCGTTGCATTGGGCTGAAAAACTTTGTCCTCAATGTCCATTGGTCATCTTTATACGCATCATTTATTGAAGAATTCATTGACAAATTTTCTGCTCCACTGTTTAGTGAATTGTTGCTCATTTCTTTCCTTTTTATTTCCTTCAATGCCAATGAAAGCATAAGGGACAATGCTTAGTATCAAAATGTTTGATGTTTTTATTCTGGTTTCTGTTTTGCCCGGTCTTTTTACGAATATGTTTTGTATACTGATTATTTCTCTTGCAAAACAATTTTTCTACTTTAAAAATAAATTTCTAAATAAGTAATTATTAAAAATATTTTTTAAAAAATATGAAAATAATGTTATTTTTTATAAATTACTTCAGCTCAGAAGCGTATCAATCATTGCCATTTATTTATGTAAACAATATTATTAGTTTATGAAGTTTATTTTCTCTTTTTCTATCATTAGAAAAACTGAACTGCCCAACAGCTATGTGTGGTTGTGTTTTTTAGAAGTGTCATCAATAATTTGAAAACTGTGAATTTTATCAACAAAATTTTCAAACACGGTACATGACATGGTTCTTGAAATAAATAAATTTCCTCATCTTTTCAAAATAATTTATAACGGACATTATTTAAATGTATAAACAAAATGTATCAATTTTTTTAAATTAAGAAATTGCTGCTTAGGTGGAAATTGTAGAAAAAAATTTTGAACTGTAACAGTTTTTTTAAAAATTCCGGATTAATAATGAAATCGGATTGCTGACTGATTAGTTAATAAAAAACACTAATTATTTTCTTTAATTTTCGTCTCTTTAATTGTTATATAATTTATGTGAAAATTTCGTCTGGTTTGAACATGGAAATGTTTTACTTTTAAAACTATTATGAGAAAAGAATGGAAATGTTTAATTTTTGATTTAATATAGAAAAATAATAGCTTTTTCAAAATCTAATATAATTTTTTTTAGATAGTCGAGATGAAATTTTAATTGTAAAGTAAATATTTTGTTTTAGTTGTGCAGGAATCATAATTTCTTTTCAAAATATGTTTCTTTCGTATACTAGTGTCCTTTATTTTTTCAAAAACAGAACCAAAAAAAGATGATCTTCGGAAGGAGATACGTTTCGTTGAAATTTCAAAAATTTCTTTGAAATTCTCTATTTTTGAATATAAAAGTTATATTTACAGATAAAACCGCTGAAAAACTCTTTCCGTTCATTATAAAACAGCGCAAGTTATTTAAAGTATTTTTTTTAGACATTGTGAATTTTTAGATACAGAATGAGAAATAGCATTACTTAGAGCTGTATATAAATTTAAATTCTTTACAAAAAATGAATTTTGTCCGGGAAAAGCAAAGGACTGATTAACTATTCTAAGAAATTTCAAAAGATAAGATCAAACTTTTTGTTTCTTTCGGAGATTTGAATGGATATCGTGTTTTGAAATCATATTCATCGCACTCAGCTGCTTTTCAGAATACCGCTACGACATTTTTCAAGTGACGACTCTCAGTGTTCAAACGAATATTAAAACCATCTGTGTCATTACAAATCAACTTGAATTTCATCTCACGCATTTTTTAATGGGGCAATTTATCACGACTCCGATAAGAAAAGGAGTTTCGAGTCAACTTTTTATTTGAATTTTTAAAAATAATACCGTAAACAACGAAGAGAAAAGTGAAATATAAATTGCGTCTCCGGTAGATAAATAGCTTGTGTGAAGTAATTGTTATTTTTGTATAATGTGATACAAACTGAATTATTTCTTTAAAATTAGAAGGAAGTTCTTGTATTTGATATTCAAGAAAGAAAAGTGTTCTAAAAATATAAAGACTGTCATAAAAACGATTTGTTTTTAATTTTTGATTCGACCTTTTTATAAGGATGTAGAAATTATTAAATGAAATTATCATGCAATTTTAATAATTGCTCCGTTTGTTTGTAAGGTTCCAATGGCTGGTGGTAAGATCTCGGTGAACATGAATGAACATGAACACAAAACATGAACATGAATATGAATACAGTGAGGAAAGTAAATGCGTTGAATTATTAAGATTTACGTATATCAATTATTAGAAGACGGTTCTATTCTTATTGCTTAAAAGAGTAGAAATTATAAAATTCCTTCATACTCATTGTAATACGTCATATATCCAAAAATTATCAGCCTAGAAAATGATATTGGGTATTCAGAATTCTTAGGTACATCACAAAATTATGTTAAACAACAATTAAGGAAAATGCTTATAATTTTTTTCTTGCTAAATATTATCGACATGACACGTAGCATTTTATTTCCCACTATTGGTATTTCCTAGATGGTAATCCGTTAGGTGGTGCTGTAAATGATCTGTTAATTTAAAAAGAAAATTTCACATAGTAGTTATATCATGTGATTTTTTAAAAATAAGTTCTTTCGATTTTTTTTTTTCATGTGGTGATATGAAATGATTATGTATTTCAAAATTCTTGGAATAATTTTTATAATTTGAAATAGCATATCGTAGCTGTTTTTCAGTCTTATCAGAATTGAGTATCACTTGAACATACTATACGCATTTCTCTTAAATTTGCTTATTAATTTTAGCGATACGCTGTACCAAGCATATTGACAGTTCTAATTTAAGTAATTAAAAAAATGGCGTCTGTGTCTTCTAATTTTTTGTTTCATATAATTTTGCAATATGCCCTAAATTGCTCGGTAAATGTATAAACATTATACAGAAAATGCATAATATGCTAACTTGAAAAAATTCCAAAGGCAAAAAAAAAATAATCTTCCATGTTGAAAACAAATGTGTAAATATCAGTTCTAATTGCCTAAGAGAAATACAAAAACTTGTTGCCACTTCGAACCAATGAAAATTTGTTATCGATTTTTGAACGGTCAAATAACTAAAATACGAAACTAACTACCTGAAAAGCATCAAATAAAACCAATTTAAATTTAAATTAACCCGTTATGTTGCAGTTTTTCACGTTTGATCAAATGCGAAAGAAACGAGATGAAACTTTATAATTTGAATTTTTAAATTAAATTTGGAAAAATCCAGCATTTGTTTATAGTTTAGTAACGAAGCTTTTTATAAAACTCCTATTTAAAAGTTATTCAAGGTTTGTTTTGATGTGAAGAAGAATTGTAGATTTAAATTTAGGTCAAGTCTAAGTTTACTCGGTAAATAACTTGCAGGATAAAATATTACGACCACAACGTTTCTGTTCAAAATACTTCAAATCAGCATATTTATATTATTGTGCTCTGTTTGTTACTAAATTTTACTTTAATGTTTTGGCACAGTTATTATTTAATTGAAATTAATTGTTTCATTTTGAATACCAAAAACACAAAGTTCCCATTCGTTTTTTATAAATAAAGAAAATGACATAAAAATGTAGTTTCAAAAAACGAACAAACATGGTAACTCTTTATATTGATTGATTGATATTTTTTGTTTCAAGTTTAAAAATTAAAAGAAAACTGTTTATGTCGTAATTTATAAAGTTTTATTTTCCAGCGTAATCACAATAAAGGCTTTTTTTTTTTTTTGCCTAATTTCAGCTATGAATTAGTGTCGCTATCTTTACCATGTAACTATATGATAATTTATAGTTACTTTAAAATTATTCTGTTTATAAGTCTCCTTCTAAAAGAGAGATATTAGGTATAGGAATTTTTTATCGGATATTTTTTTCGGAAGCTGATTTTTTTAATTTTAAGTTTCGACAGCAAAATAGGAGCCTAATAATCTTTAACATGAGAGGAGTGTTCGACATGATTAGATTTTTACAATTTTTCCCTGTGCAAAAATTTTAAAAAAATTCGCTGTCACGATACTATAATGGAAGTCTTAATCTTAAAGAATGGTTTTTGACGTTCTCTCTAATAAAACCATATTTTTATAATTTTTTTAATGCAGCCAATAATTTTGAGATACCCTGTACTGTTGCAGAAATTATACATTAAAAGTTTTGTATCGTCTAACATTATTATTACGCTATCAGGACTCTCCGCTCTCTTCGCTTTTGTATGGAGATTCCTCTTTTCTCTCCCTCCTATATATTTTCTTCTTCTTTTTACCCTCAAAAAGAGCTCTAAACGTAAGTAAATCCCCGACATTTCATCTGAAAACTAGTTTGGATCTATTGTTGATGCGATGAAGGTCACATTTTTATTTCTGTTGCTCCATGGGGAACTTAGCTACCTTTTTCAATAGCAATAGAGTTCCTGGTATTTCAGTTATCTTCAAAGGAGGGGTTATTTGACTCTTAAAAGAGCCGCCTTTTGTTGTGGTACATTTGCTCTTTTCTTCATAAATTATTTTCCATCCATCGTGCATAGCTTATGCCAGTGGTTGTTAAAATTAATCGTTTCTTGTTAATAAACTCTGTGCATTAATGTTAATTGAATTAATGTTAATCAAAGTATTTTAATGGATCATATTTTCTTACATTTAATTGGTTAATTAGATCCAAGTTACGTCCTGTATAGCTGTAAGGCGATGCAAGTGTTAAGAGTGTTTCTTTTTCCCCTTTCCTTTAAATTTAGTTCCTGCGTAAGCAGTTTTTTAAAGTAAAATATTACAATAATTCGATGCTAGAAAACCACTGTGATTCATCACAGAATTAATTTGTGTAAATATTGTCATTTGGTAAATCGATCTTCCCTTAAAAATATACAAATTTAGACCGCTAGAATTCAAAAGAATGCCAGCGTAAGCGACATTCAATATACTAGAATCTGAAATACAATATATCTTCATAGTTGTATGCTAAATAAAGCAGTCGTTGTCATAAATTTATTGAAGGTCACCGTCAACATTCATTCTCCTCCTGTAGGCTTAATTAGTTTATAGTTTTACTATTTTAGTGATAGATATTTTCTATAAAAAAATTTTCTTCAAAATTTCCATTAAAAATTTTTATTAATTAAAATGCCCCTAGTTTTTGAACATGTTACTGTACATAAATTATTCTTTAAAATTAAAAATAATTATAACAATTTTAATAAAGATTAAAATGAAATCTGCTATGCATATTTCAATGCATCATGTCAGAGCATCATTTCTTGAACGGCCAAGCACCACGTGCTCGTGCAAGTTAAATTATATATTTATTCCTTTTAATTGTTTCATTGAATTAGTATTGCAAACGATCCGAAAAAACTTTGTATCGCATTTATTGTTTTAAAAAAATATCCCATTTCCTGTTTATTTCATTTCACATAATAACGTGCTCAAAATGACATTTTTCTAGGTTTTATTTGCTGTATTAATTATGTATTTTTTTAAATCAGAACTTTTGTAAATGCGATGGCAACGCGTTATTAAAAGCTGATTTTTTTGAAATACTCGTGCAGACAATAAAATTTTTATTTTTCGCTTACGGATTTTTGTTGACGCCAAAAACCTCATCCAAAAATCAACATCATACTCTGACATGATAATAAAATTGTTATTAAAATCAAATGATTAAGAGGTGATTGTTATTAAATAAAATCTTCCAGGAAATATAATATGTCTTGAATTCTATTGTAAAAATAGTTGCTTTGTGATATTATGTCGATTTACTGATTAAAACTTTAGCTAAAACAAATTTTAATGTAAATAAACATTTTTTTTTGAGAGGGGGGTCTATTATTCAAAAACTTTCTTCTTTTTTGGAATAAAATGGTTTAGATAAAGTAAATGATAAATACATTTCAAAGAAATAAAGAACTGGGATACATGTTTTCTAATTGAGAAAAACATCTTTTTCTTCTTCTGGTATACAAGAATTTGTAGTATTCTTTGAATTCATACTTTTAATGCGAATATAAATATTAATAAATTTGTGAATTATTAATGTAAGAATTCTAGCAATAGATTTTAAAATACGTCTACAGTTTATTATGCGAATGACATTTCTTATAAATGCTAATGTAGCATAGTATTCTTTTTTTATATTTTATAAATAATTCCTAATGTAAAAGGTATTTTTAAATTATTAACCTTCACAATTCATTTCATTTGAAATTCAGTTTAAGTTCTCGACCCCATTTTCGTATTACATCTCTTTAACTTTAGAAAAACTTAGTTTTTTTTACTGATTTCTTAATACATAAAATTAAAATTTCTGATTAGTCTATAGATTCGATATACATTAATTTTTAATTAAAAAATTTTCTAATAACACATTTTAATATTTATGTATAACAGTTTATTTAAAATCGTTATCCGTCTTTCCAAAAGAGTATAAAATCGCTGGAGATCTAAGTGATCGACCCTTTCTTTCGACGGGCCAGATCCAAGGGCAAAAGGGCCACCCAGTTTCACCGAAATAACGCATGAGTGACGTTTAAGATCCCCTCCCAAGTCAGCGTTCTCGTGGAAAAGACTCAAATGTTCTGGAACAGAGTGTCTGCCTGGAGATTATATATTTTTTCTCTCCCCACATTTGATGATAAAATCTATTTTTATTATAAAATAATCTTCACGAAGTTTCTTGATTCTTAAATGGATGCTTGACAGCATTTTATAACGGATCGATTCTTCTTTTCTTTTCTCGTTGAAAATTTTATGCTTTATAATTATTTTAATTAATCCTCAGAAATTTTTAGTATTCGAAAGTTTTTATTTTTAATTACGGTATTGATCTATTGGAAAATGTTTCCGTTGGCCACCTTTACTTTTGTAACAAATTTCGCGAGCAAATTTGAGCTTTTCCCTGAGTTTTCGAATATGTCTCTTTATCTATGCCAAAAGTAAACCAGAAACGCTTTAAGCTAGACCGATGAAAATTTGATATATACATCAAATATCTAGACATCTCAAATTTTGGAATTATTGGGATCTTTTAAAGGAATGGGCTTAGCTAGACAATTTTTATCCCTTCCCTCGGAGTGGTGGAAAAAGTTGGCTTTAAGCCGATTCAGAAATTTTACAAAGCATCGGTTGAATTACTTTACTAGAATAAGTGGAAATAAGAGAATATTTTAGAATGGTGTTACTAAGGGCTAAATTAAGATAAGGATTTGGAAATTAATTAGGGTTTAATTTATATATATATATATATATATATATATATATATATATATATATATATACACTTTCATTTTCAATTTTTCTACATTTTTCTACATTTCCGATTTTGAAATGAAATAACAGCTATGATGTCATAGTTCTACGTCAATCTTATAAAAAGGCATTTGCTTTCAAAGAAGCGTACGTAATAATAAGGTAACACTGGTAAAAGCAGATCATCCTTTGAAAAACGCATCTGCTATCAAAGAGGCATACATAATAATAATGCAATAATGGTAAAATGAGGTAAAAATATTTTTTGCCCGTAAATTTCGGGGACATCAAAACCTCTTAACCAGAACGACATCATGTTCTCATATGATAATAAAATCTCTCTTGTAGGTATAGAAAAAAAAAAAAAACAGAAGTTTAAATTAAATTATATTTTAACTCAAATGTTTCTTACATTATTTTAAAATGATTTTTTTTTTAATTTTTTGTCCGTGAATTTCGGGAACATCAAAACCTCCAAACCAAAACAACATCATGTTCTCACATGACAATAAATCAAATTAATGAAAAGCATTTTTCCAAACACTGACTAAACGATTAATTTTTCCTTTTAAAATTTGCTGTTTTCAAATCCGAATAAAATTTACGAACAACACCGGGACAACAGAAGACACCAACAACAAAACTATTTGCATTGCCGTGACGGATAATAATTGTGTGAATACACTCCGGAGTGGAGGCAAATGCTGCGCGGTATTGACCCCGTTCATCACACCCAGAATTTACTCTCGTTTTTCTCCCACGACTCAGATTAGCATCCGAAATTTCTTTTTTGCTCGAGTGAGCAGGAGGTCAATTACTAGGACTGGAAATTAAATCGATGCTCCCATCGCGCAGGTCGTTTTGTCTCGCTCTCGTGGCCTACGTGGGAATACTGGCTGCCAGGGAAGGATCCTCGAGAACCCGGCTTGAGAGTGGACGCAAACCTGAATCGCGCGAGGCGGAGGTTGAGATTTGCATTGGCATGTGACAGCGAAAAGGTTTGTTTGAACCAACTATGCGTTAAAAAGTTCCAATTGACTTTTATTATTTAGTTTTTTTTTCTTAAAGTATTATTGTTTGATTTCATTTCTTAAAACTTTTCTCGATCGCATATTATTGTTATGTTGTTATGGATGGTTTATATATATATATATATATAATGATATTTTTAAACTCTTAATTTGAATCCTAGTTAATTTCAAAAGCACTATCTTAATTTAGCCCATAGTAATATCATTCTAAAATATTCTCTTATTTCATGATCCATTCCACTCGCTCTAGTTGATTAATTCAAGAGAAGCTGTGTCAAATTGCTGAAACAGCTAAACGCCAGTTACTCTCTCACACTCCGAGTGAGAGATGAAAATTGCTGACCTAAACAAAATACTTTTAAAAAGATCCCTGTGTTTCCCTTACCTCTTATGTGTGAAACATGGAAATTCCTCTGAAATCCAAGTTTGTAAGCTTTATAAAAAACATTTATCCCTATCAAAGTCTTGGTATTTAAGACCAGGGATAATGATTTCCCGCCCTTTTTTGTACACTTAGCTTTCGTGAATTCCGTGTTGTGTCGTTCTGTGTTGTGCACGTCGCCTTCGCTTGTAAATAATGCCTGCTCCCGTGATGGAATAAAAGGAACTAAAAATTCAACCATGATTTCGGCCATGACTCTGCTATTTATTCTCAGCAAATCATTTAAACGTGTTTTTCATTATATTATATATATATATATATATATATAAATTTGTTATTCAGGTTTCGTTAAATAGAAAGGAAAAAAGGATTGGAAGAAGCTGTTAGAAATGAATTAAGATATGGTACTAACCACTTCGCATACAATGATACAATACGTGTCGTATCGATTGACTGAATTTTTATTTTCAAGTCTGCAACTAAGCAGCAGAATTTAATTAAATACGCAAAAAATCAATTATATATATGCTCCATATCTCAAATGCTCCATATCTATTTTTAAAAAATCAAATTAACAATAAATGACCAAAATAGGATGCGTCAACTAATTAGAAAGTTAAATAAATTCGTGTGTCAAGAGGTTAATACTTTTTTAAAGGCCAAAGAACTTCCACCCCCACTATATTTCGAAATCATTATAATTTTAATTCAAAATAAAATCCCGAAAATTGCAATGCCCAACTTTTTTTTTACATTCTTGTAAAAAAAAAGGATAGAGAATGTATTATAAAGTTTAAAAAAAGTTGGTATTCGAAATTTTGGCGAATTTTCATGTTTTAGACCTGCTTGAGATAGATGTCTGTCTATCCGTTCTCCTATTTGGCATTATGCCTGTCTATCCGTCCCTCTGTCTGTCTACAAACACAAAGACCTCAAAAAATACTTTGAGCTAGAACGCATGAAATTCGGTATATGAACTTAAGAACAAATGTATAGATTTCTTTCAAATTTTGGAGAGAAAAAAAATCATTCTAAGGTAGGAAGACAATTGAACTCTATAGTATCAAGACGTATGAGCTAGATAGATAAAGTTAGGAGTACAGATTTAGCACCTAAAAAAATTCTTATTAAACTTTGAATCAGATTGTTCAAACCTGACCCTTTGTCGATCTGTATTTTAGCATACACGTAAGCGCAATGATTCAATGGGAATAATTCTCTAGTTCAGTGTGAAGTTTTAGTTTCAATCTGTCATTAAAAAAATGATCCAAAATACATCATCGACCGATTGATTCCATAAAAAAAGTTTGAATCATGTTAAAGATTCATATTGTATTTTTTCCCCAATCTCGTGCATAGTCTTCTAGTTTATTTGTGAGAAAGAGGATAAGACTGTATCGGAGAGTAAAAGAAAATTGTTTAAGGAGACCATTACCTCTAATTAATTTCCTTGATATTATTATATTATTAATTTCTTGATAGTATAATAGTAACTTCTCTTATCGACTCAATTATTTAAAAAATATTATCATCTTTTGGGTTTTCTTTTATCATGTCGGAACATGATGTTGTTTTTGGGATGATGTATTTGGCGTCAACAAAAATCCATAAGAGAAAAAAAATATTATCCACGTGAGCATACCAAAAAATCGGCTTTTAATAACGTGTTGCGTTATGCATTTAGAGTAGCTCTGATTTTAAAAAAAAATAGGTTAATGACTACAGCAAATGAAACCTAGAAAAAACCTCATTTTGAGCAGGTGATCATATAGTATGAAATAAATAGGAATTGTTATATATTTTTTAAACAATCAATGCGTGACAAAGTTTTTTGGATCGTTTGCAATACTAAAGTGACTCATTCAATGAAACAATCAAAATGAATAGAAATATAATTTAACTTGCACGAGCACGTGGCGCTTGGCCGTTCAAGAAATGGTGTTCTGACGTGATACATTGAAATATGCATAGCAGATTTCATTTAATTAATTTATTTATTTTGCTGACTTTGATCTATTACGTAGATATGGTTTATACATAGATAATTCAATACGTCAAATTTTTGAACTACACAAAAAGTGTATTCCCAGACTTTCAATATTAATTACAACAAAGTTATTGCTTGAAAATAAATCATTGACCATGCATGTATATATACATATTCAAGTGAGAATTTGTCCAGCCGATCTGGTCAAGTAATACTCAAGTATACAGCCTTTGGTCAAGTAATAGGATACAAGTAATACTTTCTCTAAATAATACAAGTCAGTATAAAATGATTTGTTCATTAATTATTTTAAACTAAAAAAATCCATGCTGCAAGTACATTGTATACTTTTCGTGAAACAGGCCGAAGTTTATTAGACCAGGACAAAGTTTGCGGGAAAATAAGAGGTGCTTGCCCTGCTAGTGACAACAAAACAGGTTCGATTTGGAAACATTTCTCTTTCGAAATAACGAGAAGAAACCAACCATGTGTGTAAGCGACTTTAGCCGTCAACCGTGCACAACAGGTAGGGAGAAATGGGGGAGGAAATAAAAAAGTAAGAGAACAGTCGGGGGCTCCTTTCAGGTTCTGCATATTTCTTCCAACTCCATTTTATGCTGTTGCTTTCTCTCTTCCAGCCCCCCCCCCCCCCATTTTTCTCTACCATCACCCCTCCTTTCCCTGTGCATTCCCTTGTTGCACAGTCCTCTCTGGTGTCTCGTCCTCCGTATAGCTGTCAGCCTGAGATCTGCTTAATGGTTGACATACCATGGTTTTAAACTGCTCGATTGCTGTTTGATCAGAAGCGAACTTGAAAGTGCGTGAAGATGAAACTCACGATAGAGTTTAGAGATATTTTATTGCTGGAGTGTTCTGTACCTGTGTTCTTTTTTTTGCTGTCTAGATTTTTAATACGTTTGGGATGTCGGTAGAGGTTTCCATTTTGGTTCCAGATTGAAATTTCCGCAGGGGATTCTTGCAGGTGTTTTCGTTGCGTTACTGTCTTTGAAGAATCTTAAACCGAATTGGTTGGTTGTTTAGATTCTGTAGTTATTATTATTTTTTTTTGCACTGTCTGGCTTAATTTTCATGCTTAGTAATGTATTATCTTGTCTGTATTGTACACTGAAGTGACAAAAGTCATGGGACAGCAATATGCAAATATACAGATGGCAGTAGTATCGCAGCGAAAAAGTATAAATGCGCAGTTCATTTTCCAGAGCTTTCATTTGTGTTCAAGTTATTCATGTGAACAGGTTTTTCCCGATTTATCCCGGCACGACGAGAATTAGCAGACTTTGAACGTGGAATGTTAGTTGGAGCTAGACGCATGGGTCATTCCATTGCGGATATCGTTAATGAATTCAACATTCCGAGATCCACAGTATCAAGAGTGTACCGAGAGTATGAAATTTCAGGCATCACATCCCATCATAGACAGCGCAGTGCGCCATGTCACCGGGCCAGAACTGTTCGCGATTGGTTTCAAGAACATTCCGGACAATTCCAGCGCACGATCTGGCCACCTAGATCACCCGATATGAATCCCATCGAGCATTCATGGGACATCATCGAAAGGTCCGTTCGTGCCCAAACTCCTGCACCATCCACACTTTCACAGTTATGGACGTCTATACAGACAGCATGGCTCAATATTCCTGCAGAGGACTTCCAACGACTTGTGGACTCCACGACACGTCGAGTTGTTGCACTTCGCCGGGCAAAAGGAGGACCGACACGGTATTAACAGTCATCCCATGACTTTTGTCACTTCAGTGTATAATAAATGCACACGAAATTTTACTACTTAAAATGCCTGTTGTTGTTGTTGTTGTTAGTAATGGCATTTGCCATGGACAAGCCCCCCACTGATACAGCAAGAGATTTAGACCGAAAGGAGCGTCTCTTGTTTTCGAAGTAGCGCCAACTAGGAACAAAAGTACGACTTAGCTACACACTCACCACATTTGCTAGCACAACCCCTTTCTACAGGGGGGCACTGTTACACATCTCACAGATGGAACACAGAAGAACAAACATGCCCAAACTAGGACTCGAACCCGGGACTCCCAGAACACGAGAAAGACGTGTTCTGGAAAGACCTCTGTACCAGAAAGCCGGCACTTTAAATACATTGAAACTATTAACCCTTTGCACTCCGATGGTGCCTCTGACTCACCATTCAAGATTGTGCATCATTTTCACGTTTTATTTATTTATTTTTAAAATTTAATTGTTAAAAACGTTTGCATAATGGTTAAGAGATGTAGAATAAATTTTCAAAGAAATTCGACTTAAAAAAATCATGTATAATTTTTTTTCATGGCAATAAACAAATCTGTATTAGGTGAATAATTTTGCATCTAATTATTTTTCGGAGTGCAAACGGTTAAAATGCAATTTGCTGTTAAAAAGGATTATTCCATATCCTTTATTTACTGAGTTTTTAAAAGTATCTTCTATTTGCGACTTAGCGGATATATTTTAAAGAACTTTTAAGAAGTATCAGTGTCATTTTTTTCCATTTAGCCAGAAAAAAAATTTGCTAAAAATGTATATTTCCTTGAAAATTTGAAACTGAAAACATGAAATCTGATTTCAGATCTCATGTAATTGATTGTTGTTTAAAAGAGTTTAAGAATTTCTAGTTAGCCATAAGGCTTCATTTCTTCAAACGTTTTAAACTGAAAAGTGATGACATTTTTAATTTCTGAATATTAATACCCTCTTAAAATTTTTTTAATTTATAATTTTTTGATATTCCAAGTTTTCGATGGTTCTGTAATATTTTTCTGGTGGATTACTTACTTTTTATTTGGAATAAGCAATTATTTTTGTTTGGTATTAAATCGACCCTTAAAAGTTTCCACTTCTTTAACGGATGATTTTGAATT
>JAOUZG010038069.1:1649272-1672833 GCA_026289955.1 Argiope argentata | reverse complement strand
TCATTAATGTACCAATTCAAATAATCGTATGTCCTGCTTTGTTCACACTATTAAAATTCACTGGAAATTTTAAAATTGCATTAACAATACAAATAAGTCAATTACCAACTTAAATTTTAATAATTCAAAAAACCTCTAGACCTGTTTTGTTCGCATTGAAAAACTTCACTAGATAATTTAAAATTGAATTAATATACCAATTCAAATAATCGTTAGTCCTGTTTTGTTCACATTAGTAAAATTCACTTGAAATTTTAAAATTGCATTAACATGCCGATTGAAATAAGTCAATTACCAACTTAAATTTTAATAATTCAAAAAACCTCTAGACCTGTTTTGTTCGCATTGAAATACTTCACTAGATAATTTAAAATTGCATTAATATACCAATTCAAATAATCGTTAGTCCTATTTAGTTCAAATAACTAAACTTCACTCGAAAATTTTAAAATTACGTTAATATGCCAATTCAGATAAGTTAAGTACCAACTTAAATTTTAACTTCATAATTCAAAGAACCACTAGACCTGTTTTGTTCGCATTAGTAAACGTCCCTGGAAATTTTAAAATTGCATTAATATACCGATTCAAATATAAAGCTTGCATCATCTTAATTGCCGATTCCAGTAGCATGATATTCTACAAAGTAATTCCATTAAAATGTGCTTTTTTTATTTGATTGGTGGCGACTCTTGGAAGGCAAAAGAACGATGGATGCTATTTCCATCGAACTGTTCTTCACGAATTGGCTTACATGCATGACAACACCCGCGGATGTATCAAAAGTAATGAAGGTTATGGCAGTCAAAGAAGTCGCTCGCCACAATCGGATTATGACCTAGAAATTGCAAAGAAGACGAGGCTTAGCATTAATATCCCTATCGTGAGCGGATCGCCTCTGCTGCAGAATAAGAAAGCTGTCTGCGAAAGCTATAATTAGGCTTTGTGCAGTATGATGCACAAAGAAAACAATTAGGACATCGGTGATGCGTCTTGGGAGAGGAAGGAACGGACGTAATCAGCTGTGTAGAACGTATTTAATCATCTCTCTCTCTTCTTATTTTGTTTTACATCTGTCTGCCGACTATCTCATTAGGGGTGGATTGCGCTGCTCGCAACAAATCCTGGTTTTGTTGAAAACGCACTCTGATTTTAGAGGAGGTTGGGGAAAAAAATAAGAAAAGAAGGAGGAAGAGAATACTGATTGGGAAAAAGAAGAATTAGCCGAAGAAGAACAAGAAAAATATTTAAACTTGTTTCATTGAGTCTGGACTTCCTTCCTTTTCAACAATGTGGAGATGTATCACGACACCGTGTCATCTTCATTGTGATTATTGGAAAGTTTGATTCCGTATTGTGTTTTGAGTCAAAATTATAGGCAGGCTGTGTAATTAGTTTAGATTTTTTTTATGACATAAAGAATTTATAAAAACCTATTTGCCTGCCGAAATTAAAGATTTAAAAAAAAAATAGTAATAAGACAGGAAATAGGTTTCCTGTCCTTTTTTACATACTATTCAGATGTGCGATTTAAAAAAAAAATGTGAGGGAAAATAATATATAATGTGGTCGTTAAATAACTTTCTTTTTTAAGAGATATCTGCAACTAAAGCAACAAATGCAATGGAACCAGATTTCATATGTAGATTTTTGAAGGCATGATGACATGAATGCCGCAGACACAAACACAGAGTGTGATTGAAAGGGGGGGGGGAGAGATATAAAAAACAAAATTTACAAAATTTTCCATAAAATAATTATAACAAAACTCACAAACTTCTCAGTTTGTCTGATCGGAAACAGTGAAATTTATAATTATAATGAATGAAAGAAAACTAGTTAAGCAAAATTTTGTTAAAAGTTCGAGCGCGTACAGAAATGAATAGCACTCATTATGAAACTTAGTGGTAAATGTTTACTTATTTATCATTACAAGGATTATATTTGCCGGCTTTCTGGCACAGAGGTAGCGCGTCTTCCTCGTGTTCTGGGAGTCCCAGTTAGGACATGGTTGTTCTGTGTGCTCTCGATGAGGCGTTTGAGTGTCCCCCCTGTAAAGTGGGGCAGTGCAAGCAAATGTGGTGAGTGAGTAGCTAAGTCGTACTCTTGGCCCTAGTGAGCGCTACTTCAAAAACAACAAGAGGTCCTCCTTGCAGTTTAAATCTGCTGCTGAACTAGCAGGAGGCTTGTCTATAGGGAAGTGCCATAAGTAACAACAACAAAATGATTATATTTGCATAACGCAGGCGTCCTGGCACAGAGGTATAGTGTCTTCCTCCTGATTTGAGCGTCCCGGTTAGAACTTGGTTATTTTTCTGTGTTCTATTTATGAGGCGTGTGAGTGCTCTCCTCTATAAAAACTGTGCAAGCGATTGTATGAGTGTGTAGCAAAAGTCCTACTCTTGGTCCTATTTGGCGCTTCTTCAAAAACAAGAGATGCTTATTTTGGCTTGATCATAAGTGGGCTTATCCATGGCAAGTGCCATTAGTAACAACAACTTATTTGCATTGCTCTGAACTTATCATTGTGTATAAGACTTTGTAAAGGCAGTTTTTTTTTTCGGATTTTTTTCCAAATGCTTTCCGCAGTCTACATATGCAATTTGTTTTCATTGCGCTGATTAATTTTAGTTGCAAATTCTTTTAATCAGATAAAATTATTTTGTGTCTAATCTTCATTATATCTGATGCAAGCCATTAATTTTTATATTTAAGGTCAAATTTTAGTATATTATAATCAAATGTTTAATGTTCTATGCAATAATAATTTTTGTAAATGTTATACTTCTTCTGTTATAGTGAGAGAAATAACCTGACTTGAGATATAATTTGTGTTGTTATTTTCTATATGACTTTTTTTTTATAGTGGATGGGGTGTTTTCACTACTTGTTGACTAGCCATACCAAATAAAAAAAATCCAAGTAACATTTTTTTTTAATTTAAAGTTCTTTACTATTATTTCTAACGAAACAAATGTTATTACTTCATTTTTATTTTTTCAGATTTTTTTTTGATTAAGGCAGCTGTATTTTATTATTTAAAAGTTGTAAATATTATATTACAGACCGGTATATACCAGTAGTATTTTTTAAAATTTTTATAAGTTAGCAAATTTGAATTTAAAGAATATACATATCATATGGATATAGAGTTTATGGCGCAAAAGAAAAAAAAAAGTAAAATGCAAATATTTTTTGAACATTTACATTTAGGGACAGTTCATGAAAATTAATTTGATTTTTTTTAAAAAATTGTTTTTTTTTTGTCAAATAATTATGAGGGTTATTGATTAATAGTAGTTTAATAGTGAATGCCTTCTCCTTCCAATGGAGATGATTGTCCGTTGTTCTTAAACACTGAAAATCAACTTTTTCTGATATGACAATGTTAAGAATTTTTATTCATAATTGAAAGAACTGCATTATGTTTCGACGAATTTATCCATTTTAATCAATCTTTTATACTTTAATTATTTTTTCGAGCCACAATTATAAATTACGTGCCAATATATGAATGAATTACTAGCCTCGTCATCATCAACCCGTTCTTTCAAAGTTATCTTCAAAAAAACTAATAATGAAGAATCAATAGTAGAGCGAAATTTGCAAATTTTACTTTTACTTCAATTGTAAATTGAATTATCAACTAATAGATAACTTCCTTTTATTTATTTTATTTATTTATTATCATGTCAGAACATGATGTTGTTTTGGTTTGGAGATTTTGGTGCCTCCGAAATTTGAAGGCAAAAAATAATTTTTTTTTTAATTGGTAGATAGCGAGTCACCTGAGCCATGACTTTTGAGGTTTGTCTTACCAATATTATTTGAGATATTTAATTAAATATATTACCTGCTTTTTGTTTGTCGTTTCTATGAAATGACGTCATCTTCCAGTTTGTCTACGATTTCTTACTTTTAAATAATTAATCTCGCGCTCAGAAGAATATCAGTTTTTTTTAAAATTCTCTTTTAGTTTTAACTATCAAAGTTTTGTAAAACGGACCTATATTTTGTTTTTTAATGACATTATAAGCTCATTCTTACTAATTGTATTTCTTGAAATACTGTAAATATTAGAATATAATTTTAATATCGATCTGCATTTCGTTCATTGGATTTTACCACATATACAACAGCTTCAAGTAAGAGTGAACTTTTCGTCGAAATTACTGGGTTTTTTTAATCTTAAAATCGGTCGAGCTCCAAAACTTTGTCTGCCTGCTAGAAAAATTGAAAATGAAAGTTTAAAATAATTATCATTAGAGAGAGAGAGAGAGAGAGAGAGAGAAAGTCTCTTAAATTTTTCAAATTAAACTGGTTAATGATTTAAATTAATTAAGACAAATAATCACCTAAAAAATAATAATATTCTCACATGATAATTTGAAATTTGCGACCGTAGATTTAATTTTAATTTTATTTTTTTCTTTTTATTTATTTATTTATTTTATATTTTTGCATCTTTTCGAGAATATGAAAAAGAGACGTCATTGCTCGACAAGGAAATTTAATTTTCGTTCATCCACTTTTCATGTGCACCTGCCAACCACAATATTTTTGTTTTATTTCCTTGCCGGGAAACTAGCGTCAATTCAACATGACAGCAGGTGTCAAAAGCTCTACCCTGCCATCACACCTGCGAAGTCGAAACATTGTTATTATCAATTGTTTACGCTTGACATGTCATCCAGGTCCAAATGGCTAGTTTACCGTATTCCCTTGTGAAAGAGTGGCGTCTTTATTACACTTGCTTAATGAGTTAATATATGATTTGTTGAAATGAGTTGATATCAGTACAATGAATAAATTTTTGGCATTCTTCTGTCAAAATCAATTTTATTGAAAAATGATAGATTCGTAGAGCTTGTAAATTTTATTTGTGATCGTTTATAATATATTTTAAAGAAGAGTAATAATTGAATTTTTGCTAAATTCTATCATTAGTTAAATATTATGTGCAATCGAGCAGAATCTTCTATTAATCTCATTTAAAATGAGTATCTTCGACGTTATGTAAAACATGTTTAATTATTTATTGTAAATCACTAAATAATAAAAGAAAGATTTTAGTTTGGTTCTTATAATGATATAAAGATGAAAAATAGGTTAGAAATAAGTATTGAATATATATATATATATATATATATATATCCACTTTAGATATTATTGTAAATATTAATGAAATATTTTTTTCTAAATTACGTAATAATAATTAAAAATATTTAAAAATGAAAGATCTTTTGGTCTGACCTATTCTTAGGAATTATTCTGCTTTTGATTCCTGTCTCTAAAATCCTGTGAATTAAGTATTTTATGAGACAATTTAACTAAATGGAAAATTTGTATTATTATATTGAGCTTATTTTGCTCAAAGCTTTTAAATTATGCTTAGTGAATTTTACTATCTCAGCTTATAAATTTTTTATTTAAAGAATTAATGTCTGGATTAACAATTTTTGTTTGATCCTTAGTTTTCTTTGGATTCCCTTGATTCCTTTTGTGTTAAAAGTCCTTTCATTCGTTTAATTTTTTTCTTAGTTCTATTTTTTAGCATTATCATTCGAATATTTCGCGAGAGTGATGCAATGTATTGTTGCATCTTATAATAAAAATAATTAAATGAATTGAATTTGATAAAAAAAATAATTTTGAAATTAAAATAATTTAATAAACAAAAGTATCATCGTGTCATTTTATTTGAATTTATTAATTTGTTAAAGAAAATGATTAATTCAAGATAATGGTCTAGTGAAAATATAAATAGGCTATTTTGAATAAACTATTTAAAAAATTTAATTTAAAAATTATGAATTACAGTAAAATAATCAAGAAAAATTTTTTTTGATTGTTTGCAATACTAAAATTAATAATTCATTAAAACAATTAAATGATATATATATATATATAATTTAACTTGCACGAATACGTGGCTCTTGGCCGTTGTAGAAATTATGTTCTGACATGATACATTGAAATATGCATAGCAGATTTCCCTTCAATCTTTTTTTATACTTTGAGTCAAAAAAATGATGATCCCCTAGCCTAATCTTGTAAGAATGCTTTGAAAAATGTTGTGACATTAAAACTTTCGTAAAACTTTTTTTTCCAGATATTTTAACATTTGTATATTTTTATTGTTAATTCTAAATAGGGCCTGACTAAGGCAGAGGCATACGGGGTAGTTGGCCAGGGCCTCCAAATAAGTAAAGGGCCCCCAAATCGAATAGAAAATTTATTTTACGTTTCCTTCTTTAATGAATGTTCTTCATTATTAAAGTAGTAAAGCAGAGGGGGCCCCCCAAAAGTTTTTTTTTTTTGTCTCGGACCCTAATAGGCTAAGTCGGGACCTGATACTAAAAGGTATAGAAATCAAATTGGCTTTTTTACTTCAAACATCGCTTTAAAATGTGTTAGATAATCTAGATACATTCCTGTTATTTAATGTTTCATTGCCCGATCTTTAAATATATTACATATTAAATTGCAGGTTTCAGCTCTCGGTAAAAAAAATTTCTGATAAAAATAGGACGTAAAGAATTTCTATTTAATAAGATATCATAGTTAGAAAGAGCTGAGAGATTCAAGATATTTATTTATATTTATATACATTTAATGAAAAATAAATTATCCATTTAAAGGCAGATTCTGTTGCATATCTTAAAATACAAATTTCAATGCATTTTACTTTTTATTTAATCTTTTAATTTGTCTTGTAGCAATATCTTAAGAGTTACTTCACTTTATTCATTCGCCGAGCTTTGAGGTCATTTATACTCCACGTTGAGGTCATCTAAAGGAGTCCTTTCAATTGAAAAGATGAAAGGATTCGCCCCCCAAGAATTCTTCTTAAGAATGACATTTTGACCTTGGTCCGACGAAATCCGGTTTGGCATTTTGACCCTACAACAATAGTAACTATAACATTCTTGTGTGCTTAGCAAGATAGGACTAAAGGAACTTTTAGCTCCTGGAAAGTGTCTCTTTTCTTCTTTCCAGGAGACAGTGTGAGGGATTCAGAATATTTTCTCGGGCTTTTTTCGCTTCAAATTATTCTATAAATACATTTTGATTGTTGCTTTCATTAAAAATAAAATTCAATTGAAAAAGAGAATAGTTGATTCGCTGAGAAGTCTTTTCTTTTTTAGTAAATTTTATTTTTATCTCGGTTGTTTATAAATGTTTTTAAAGTTAGTGGTTTGTTTTTTTATGTAAGTTAAATTTAGAAAGCTTTAATCTTAAATGTAATACATGAGTATATTTGTGCATTAATCACTTTTCCGTTGTCTATTAACATTAATTCTTTCGCTATATTTATTTCGTATAGGGCAAGAATTGAATTTAACTGCAATTGAAATTTTCGTATGAAACAAAAATAATAGTATTAAGCAACTCTGACAATCTAAAAAACAATCTATTTTCTAATGGTCTAAAAGACTTTAGGAATTTATGTAAGTTGTATTTAGGAAGCATTAGTCTTAAGTATTATTATTACTTTTTTGTATTTATGTTGCTTATAAATTTTGTTTATGCCAACTAATACTACTATTTATTTTATTATTTCCATTATTTATTTATTATTTTATTTAAAAAATGCTTAGTTAATATTTTATTTCTTGCAAATATTAGATGTAGAAAGCATTAATCTTAAGTTATAATGCATGTAAGTATTTTTCATAATTCACTTTTATATTTGTTTATTAAAATGACTTAATTTTTATCTGTATTTATTTCATGCAGGACAAGAATTGATATTTAACTGCAATTGAAACCTTCGTATAAAATAAAAACAAAGCGTTATACATCAATGACCGTGAGCAGTCTCTATTCTAATAGTCTGTCTAATAATTTATGTAAGTTAAGAATCTTAAGAATACTATGTGATTAATTTTTGTATTTTTTATTAATTGGTTGTTTATTTTACGTTATTTAGTTTTATTTTTTATGCATGTATTTTATACAAGAGAAAAATTTACATTAAGTTATACAACTTTGGCAACAATTAATCGATTTTTATTAAATCATTTGTAAATAGTTTTTGTAATTTGCATTTAGAAAAAATTTATCTTAAATAGAATTTTGATATCTTTATATTTTTAAATTGTGAATTTTATTTTTCCTGTATTTTTTTATTAAAAAATATTAAACAACTTTAAACAGCAGTTAAAACCGACATTATATAAAAGAAATATTATGCAATATTATCTGTGTCAGGATAAGTATACATTTATCTTTAAACTGATTTTTTTAAAAAAATATCTATGAGGACACTAACACAAGCCAAATTCGTTAATGGTCATTTGGTACCAGCTTGTGCATTCAGACTATTTACATGCTTGCCTCAGCGGAAAAGGCTAATTTTGAAGTGAAATAACACGGGGGAAAAAATGAAGTCCAGGAATTTTGATTATAAATCAAAAACGAAACGAAAATATAGGACAAATGAAAGTGTTTGACTATCATTTATAAAAAAGAATCAATCAAGATAAACAAATTAGAGGTGTAAAGAGTTTGTGAGTACTTCACGAAGTTTGCAAACTACAGGAGCGCAGCTATGAGACTATGACATCTCTCTCTCTCTCTCTCTCTTCCTTCTATACTTCTCAGTTGAATCTGTCAGAAGTAATGAAGTATTCTGAACCACTTCGTAGACGAGGTAAATTACTTCGAAGACGCAAATTATCAAATATGATTACGAGTTAAACCTCTTGGAAACTCACCAAGCCTATAGAGGAAGGTTTAATTGTAAATTTCAGATGAATGTAAATAATTTTGATTTTTAAATTATTGGAATTCTGTATATTTTCCTTTCTAACATTTCCATGTATATCTCTGCTACCAAAAAATTTAGTTTTTGATAATTGATAATAAAAATTAATGTCGTCAGCTCATTTAATTTGAAATAATTTAAAATTATTTTTTAATAACAATTCCATTTATAGTTTATTATTTCTAGCGGCAATGCATTACTATATAGGGAGAAAGCGAAACGAATTGGGATCATGTTATAATCCACTTGATTCTTGGGGACTAGTGAGTGTAACCCCTTACTTTCTATTATTTAGACTGTCTTTTGGTTGTGTAATTGGTAAAATTTAGAACAGGGAATTTATTTAATTTTTAAGTAAAACTGTAGATCTCTCCTGTTTCTTGCACTGAAATAAACACATATTCGACCAGTAAGCTATGCTCTGGAAGCAGCTTTGATAGGTTTTATTCATTTTGTTGGATAAAGCAAATTTTGTTTTAAATTCATCATTTACAAATTTCTGTTTTCATTATTATTTATAGATTTCTATTTTATTTGTTATTTTAATTTTAAAAATGTGAATATTGAAAATTAACGTCTAAACAAGATATTTTTTACTTCAAATATATTCGATAATTCTTAGGTGTGATCACTTTTATTATAGTTTCTAATCGTAGGTGTAAAGCCACAGGGATCAATGAATACCTTCTCATTTTCGTAATTTACTGGTACATTTCTGCTAATTCTGAATATATGATCAGGGTCTGACTAAGGCAGGGACATACGTGGCACTTGCCCTGTGCCCCCACATAACTGGAACCCCCAAATCGAATATAAATTTTATTTTACGTTTCCTTTTTAATGAATGTTTTTAGTTAATAAAGTAATAAAGCAGAGGGGGCCCCAAAAAAGTTTTTTTTGTCTCGAACCCTAATAGGCTAAGTCAGGGCCTGGTACTAAAAGGTATAGAAATCATATTGACTTTTTTTTTTACTTCGCTTTAAAATGTGTTAGATAATCTAGATTCATTCTTGTTATTTAATGTTTCATTGTCCATTCTTTAACTCTATTACATATTAAATTGCAGGTTTCAACTCTAGGTAAAAAAATTTCTGATAAAAATAGGACGTGAAGAATCTCTATTTAATTCGATATCATAGTTAGAAAGAGCTGAGAGATTCAAGATTGTTTATATTTATATACATTTAATGAAAAATAAATTACCCATTTAAAGGCAGATTCTGTTGTATATTTTAACATTATACACATTTCAATGTATTTTGCTTTTAATTTAATCTTTTAATTTGTCTTGTAGCAATATCCTAGAGTTACATCACTTTATTCATTCGCCCAGCTTTGAGGTCAAATGTACTCTATGTTGAGGTCATCTAAAGGAGTCCTTTCAATTGAAAAGATGAAAGGATTCGCCCCCCAAGAATTTTTTTTTAAGAATGACATTTTGACCTTGGTCCACCGAAATCCGGTTTGGCATTTTGACCCTGTTTGTGATAAAGATTTAAATCTTTAAAATATTTGTTAGTCCCAATTCTTATATTTTCACATCCCCGCAAAACAAAACATTCTATAACATTAAATGTCCGTCCAAATTTCCCTTTCCCTGAAAAACAATATATATTATAAAATTAAATATCATTGTCGTTTTTCTGTATGAAGTATTGTATTTTCCCTTGCAAGATATTTATTTAATAAATCCTCCTGATCAAAAATCTGTATCCACGAACTGCTTTGAATAATCAATCCATCTTCAAAATAGCTATAAAGTCTGATTCCAAATCAAATACATCGTGTAATACCAAATATTAATTTTCATTAATTCGCAGCACGACTCAGAAGTTTAATGGACAACTTAATTAAACTCTTTATTACTCGATTGATTAAAACAAAAAAAGAATACATGTGCATTTATCGTGAAAAATTAGATAAAAACTGTTAAATCAGACTACTAAAGAGGTAAGCTGATAATCTACGTAACTTGTCCGTCCTTATCTGTAACGTACTCTCCCTTCGCCACGTCTTTCTTCCCTTAAAGAGTTGAATATAAGAAATGATGACATTTATCCTCCTTTCCATGGAAATTTTATCTCCATCGACATTCTTGCGCGCGCTGAAGTGTTTCTTCAGATTAAAGAGTCTTGACCTTTCATTGACACTTCCCGGCTCTGAGTGAAAGAGTGGTGTATGTCCTCCCCCATTTCACTTAAGTCTTCTCCGTTAATGGACGAGAATTTTTAATTTTTGTTTTGTCGAGTAAAAAGTGAAAAACGAGACTGATTTATGCCGTGTCGTTTTAGATAAGTTTTATATGGATTTTTTTTCTCCCTCTTTCTTGAATGTTGTTTGTCTTTATGAAATTTTTTATTTCTTAGATTGAGTAATCACCATTTTTTTTTTTTCCTTTTTACTGATATACTCAATTTTTTTTAAAAAAAATTCAAATAAATAAAAAGAATATCAAAAACTAATTAAAGAAATTGGATAGCTTTTATCAGTATTATCTGCCAGTCTGCGATAGAGTTCTCTGACGTTTTCCGCTGGGCTAATTGGGTTGTAGTTCAAGGGCGCCAAGGATTTAAAAACGTTTAAAAATTTAGCAAATTCGTTTTAATTTTGGAATTAAGATATACTCTTCAACGTATTAAAATATTAATATGATTAAGACACGTTGCGAGACAGCTTTTATTCATAATATATACGTTAGAATTTATTATGTACGTTAGTTAAAGTGCTGAGAAACGATTTGCAAAATCTGATTTTAAAAAGATGCTAATTAGGAAAATTGTAGACAAAAAAAATGATGCATATTTTCAATTCCTACAGTTAGTTTTCACTTTCCCGATATATATCTTGTTCTAATTTTCAATCGTTAATAAAATACTTTTTATTCATCTACACATGTTCAACTATATATATATTTAAACTTGTAGTGGATGGCACTTGATGTTAATACAGTTTTTTCACATATTAATTCATTAGTTAAGTTTAATTAATTTTTAAGCTTTAAATAGATTTTTATCAATTTGTTATGAAAATTGAAATCAACAGACAGTAGCTCAATCGGTAAAATGCAAGGATTTCAGTATTTTCACGTGAAGGTGAAGAATACGAGTTCAAATCTTGCGAAAATCAATAATTTTTTTAATAAATTTTTGCATTAAGTATAATTTTTATCCAAATAATTTTCGGGAGTGAGTTATCAGTTGTGGTTTAGTGGTTAGAATGAAGGAGGTTTCTCAAAAGATAAAATCGAAGAAATTTTAAGCATTAGGTTTTATTCCAATTGCTCTCCTTAAAATCTTCGTCACCAATTGTTGGTAACTTCTGCCTAACCTTCAGATTGAACTACGCGTCGCGAAAGAGAATGGAAATTTGCAAGGAAATTCGCTTTCTATTTTGCCACTTAATATTGTAATTCAGTCATATGTATATACATATTTATATTAATTGTAACTATTTAATAAGAAGTAAGTAAAATAAAAAATTTCTTTGTTGACCTATGTAGGAATTGACTTAATTTTTTATATTTCTTGTTTCCTTATATCTTAATTATTTTATTAACCTATTTTCGTTGGACTATAAGAGTTCATTAGATCTTGACGGATCACTAAATTCTTCTTGCCAAGTTGCTCATACTTGATATGACAGATTCCAAAAATTGGAGTTTATCCCACTCTTTTATTTAGTTTCAATTGTATTCCACTACATTCTAAGGGTTGGCAGCCCGTAGTTGTCGAAGTTTTAGTATATTGAATTTAAGAGAATCTTCATTTTATGACATAAAACTGAAACTTTAAATTTTAGCTTAATTATATTAATGTCCCATTCGAAAGTAATACTAACATTGTTTTGGAACCAACCTTGTAACTTTTGAACCCCGTTCAGGTGACGACGATGGCATCTGAGTGGGCGCCACCTCTCCTGACATTCGTGACTCACTAATGAGAAAACATTTGGCCCATATTAGATTTAGAGGGCACTCTATCCATATACACGACATGTTTCGAATCTCAAGACCTTACTACTAGGTCAACATATCCCTTTTAAAACTCTTTCTTGTAATAGTAATTTTATTTATGGAATGTAGCGATTGTTTTGAATACAATCAAATAAATACATATAGCTTATTCACCAAAAAATCATAATTTTATGAATTCTGGAAATTGAAATTCAACAAATAAACTATTCTAGTGTATTTGAAAGCAGTTCTTAAATTACTTGTAGAAATAATTAATTATTAAAAAACGGGTAAACAGTTTTCTTTTTAGTATAACCGTAATTTAGAGTACTCAAAAGAAACGTGTTGTTTGTGAATATGAACTGATTTGTTGTTCAGTATATTAAGAAGCACTCTTTTCATAAACACTTTCCAACTCTAGCAGGAATAACGAAAAACAGGAAAATTGGGAAAAATACATAGTTTGAAAATTGCGAATATTTTGTGAGATAAAGAACTGTTTATTAGAACACTTCGTATTCCGCGTTTATAAATAACTTTATTTATTTGTGCGCGATTCATGTTTTGTTAACTGCGAAGTAAAATTCCGAAATAAAAAGCTAAATCTAAGCATAATTGCGTAGTTTACTTAAGAATTATCACAAAATATAACATACGCAGACATCATACGCTATCCAAAAACTAATAGGGAATTCTTGTTGCAGTTAAAAGAAAAAAAAGAAAAGAAATAAAAATAATTAAATGAAAATTTAAAATATATAATTGTTGATTCCACATCCAATAAAGTAAAGAATGCATTTTTTGCTTGTTAATTTCAAGATATTGACATTAGGTAAATTGATACCATTTGAAATGGGATGTGACATCCTTTTTTCACTTCTTTATATATTTAGTTACTTATATTTAGTTCACACTTTCCCGATATATATCTTGTTCAAATTTTCAATCGTTAATAAAATGCTTTTTGTTAACCACTCAAGTTTGAATCCATTTTTTAAAACTTGTAATGGATGGCACTTGATGTTAATACGATTTTTTCAAATATTAATTTACTAATTAAATGTAATTAATTTTTAATATTTTAAATTCAGTTTTAGATGTTTGTAATGAAAATTGAAATCAACAGGCAATAGCACTATCGGTAAAATGCAAAGATTTCAGTATTTTTCCGGTAAAGTTGAAGAATACGAGTTTAATTCTTGCAAAAATCAATATTTTTTTTTTTTTTTTTGCTTTCTGTATAAGTTTTATCCAAATGATCTTCGAGACTCAGATGGAAGATGTGGCTTAGTAGTTATAATGAAAAAAAAAATTCTAAAAAAATAAAATTGAAGAAATTTTAAGCTTTAGGCTCAATTCCTATTGCTCCCCTTAGAATCTTCGTCAGCAATTGTTGGTCACTTCTACCTAACCTTAAGATTGAGCTATGTGTCGAGAAGAAGATTGGAAAATTGCAATTCACTTTCTATTTTGCCGTTTAATTTTGTGTTTTTCTCATATGTATATACATGTTTATATTAATTGTAGTTGTTTAATAAAAAATAACTAAAATAAAAAACAATTCATTGTTGAAGTAGGAATTGATTCAAAAAATTGTTTTATATTACTTCTTTAATAAAAAGAATGAAAATAAATTCTAAATAATTCTTAGAAATTTATCTTTTTATAAAACCGTAAATAAGATAGATGCATTAATCCAAGCACCAGTACCCGTTTTTTATTTTCTGTAAATCAAAATTTCGTTCTTTGTATTGCTTTCTTTTATGAATTATTACTACCCTGTCCAGCGAAAGATTTTGTACATAGACAGTCAATGATAATTTTATTGGATCTGAAGCTACCTCTTAAAAATATAAATTCATACATTATGGGTTCATAAAAACGCGAAACTGCTTGTGGAATCACATATACAATATCCGTTTTCTTCACTTTTATTTAACTCATTTTTTAGTACGCCATCATTCTTCTCCAACTCCGATAATTCAAAAAAGTTACATTTGAAGTTTACACGATTTTGGTTGGGTGTAGAAGAGGGAGACACAGCAACCGGATTTTATTTATCTATCTTTTTTTTTCTAAAGAAGCTACGTCAAGGTCATTATTTTCTGGAAAACTAATTACTGCAGACAAATGTCCGCGGTTACGTAATTATCTGGAAGAAACTAGTTGGAAAAACATTCTTTAAACTGGTCACTTTTTTTTAATGTTTATTGCCGTATTCGGAAAAACGTCTTATTAATTTACACCACAAAAATAAATATGAGGGTATGTCTTTTGCTTTTCTTTTCTTTTCTCTTCGTATATGTTTAAATTGTTCTTGTTTGATATCTATCTTTTTTTGATATTGCATCCGGAAAAGAATCACAGCTAGAGAGAGAGAAACGAGATATTTCTTTCTTCTTTATTAAATTCTCTTTCTTTAATGGCATGCTATGATTTTCCAATACAGACGAAAATTTGGATGGGCATGAACTCTGATATATATATATATATATATATATATATATATATATATATATATATATAAATTTGCGTCGTTAAATCAGCGTAAAATGAAAATTTGAGTTAAATTAACAACAACAAACAAAAAACCATTGAGAATACCTATATTTGCTTAAAACATGCCACTGGGTAAAGTTATGAAAAAGGAAACCAATTACCATTTTGATAAATTTTGAGTTCACCTTAAAAATTATGGCTAAGTGCTCGTATTTTTAAAAATAAAATTAAATAAAGATTAAAATGAAATCTGCTATGCATATTTCAATGTATCATGTTAGAACATAATTTCTTGAACGGCCAAGCACCACGTGCTCGCGCAAGATAAATTATATTTTTATTCATTTTAATCTTTTCATTGAATGACTCACTTTAGTATTGCAAACAATCCAAAAAAAAAAAAAAACTCGCACTTATTGTTTACAAAAATATCACATATCCTATTTATTTCATTTCGTATAATCACGTGCTCAAAATGACATTTTTTTAGGTTTTATTTGCTGCAGTCATTGACTCATTTTTTTTTGTCAGAGCCTTTGTGGCAATGCTTTATTGAAAGATGATTTTTTGAGATGCTTGTGCAGACAATAAAATTTTTAAGTTCCGCCTACGGATTTTTGTTGGCGTCAAAAATTTCATCCTCAAAACAAAATTATATTCTGACATGATAAAAAAACCCGCAGTTTTAAATGTCCAACATTCTACAATTTTATTTGATACACCTGTAGCTTCATGCTTATTCTTCCTCATGCTTATGCTTATTCCTCTTATTGTCTAATTACATTCAGTTTACCTTTCATTACTTTTTTTTTTTGAGATTATTCAGAAATTTTTATAGAAATAATTTTATGAATATTCGGATGTTTTTTTCTTGATATTAAATTTGACTTTCAAGTATAGTACAGTGACACCATACGAATTTTATAGCGTGCTTACATATAATGTTGTAATTCTTGACATTCTTCGGAAATTTTTTTAGTTCCAGTCAATATATAGTTTGCTAATATTCTGCTTTCAAAAGTATTATCATGGTATCATAAATTTTACTTTTCCCATTACCATTTAGGTTAGGTTAAAAATTTTAATTTTTTAAAAGTAACGATTTCAAAGTTATTTTATAAACTGAATTAAATGTATTTGAATTTGCATACAAATCACTTTGGATATATCCCTAAGGGACTTCCTTGAATTCATTTTTCTAATTCTTCCTAAAGTGATGGCAAGATTTAATAAGAGCAAGAACTTTTTAATGGCTCTTAAATGCAAAATAAAACCATTATCCAGATCAAGCAAAAATGGATCAGCTGAAAGTTCACCATCTTTCCTTAAGAGTTACCTCTTACAGTAGGTATTCGATATTGACCAATTAATTATGAATATGATTTCATAAATATTCTCATCTCATAGTGCCACTTTAGAAAGGTCAATGTTTCGATATGGAAAAGGTTAAGAGCCGTCTCTGTTACCGAAAACTATTTAGATGACCTGAAAAAGCACATGGGAAAGCCTATCGATGCATTTTTCGATGTAATTTTTTTTATAACTAAAGATAGGAAATTAAAATACCCATAGGCTTCTTTTTGAATAATTATAATAAATTATAATACCCAAAATTACATGATGGAAAAGACCCAACAAAAATAATTCAAGTCCGGTTTTTATTTATCTATAATCACATACGAATTTTTAATGAAAGGAAGATCTTCAAAAACGGATGTTTAGAAGAAAAACATGTCAACAAAGATCTTTGTCAAGGCAAATTAAAATAAAATTATTCTACCGATCAAATTTATTCGATATCGATTGAATTCAGTAAATTTAACAAATTCTTGCGTCAGAACATATTTTTTTCCTCCTGTAAAATCTCTTGACAACAAATTGATAAAGTTTTTATTCCCTTGAGTATATTTAGAATATATGTTTATAAATTGTTATTCCTTTTCAACAGAGTAGAAACCTTTTGTCATTATTTTCTCTTCTTGAAAATCTGTGTTTGAGATATCAGTTTCTTTAGTAACTATTTGCTCACGATTCTATACAAGTTCATGGATTATCAGCTCTATTCTACATGAGTTAATAATTGATTGGTATCGTTGATCAAATCCTAAATGCTGCTCTATGACAGGATTGACGATTTTTAATACATGAGTGATGATGTGTTCTGGTGTTTCATTCGGTTGATTTTCTGTATTATTTCTTTTAATGCGGACGTCCTGGGACAGGAATGGTTGTTCTTCTGTTCTATCTGTGATATGTATTTATTTGCCCGCCTGTAAAAAGGGTTTGCGCAAGCGAATGTGATGTATGAGTAGCTAAGATATATCTTGTTTCCTAGTTAGCACTCCTTAAAACAAGAGCCGCACATTCGGTGATGGTCCATGGTAAGGGCCATTAGGAACAATAACAACAATTTCTTTTGTTTTTATTTCTGAATTTGGAACTTCTGTAATAAAAAACTTTCAAAGCAAAAACATCACCATTACATAATTTCAAATTCGTGTAGATATGGAAGCGTAACTCGTGTTATTGCAGTATGTTGTCTTACGTTAATGTGGAACCTATCAGAAAGTGGCGGCAGAGCACCAATTTGCAAACACTTTGCAATTTATCCGAAAGGGAAAATCAGTTACGCACACGCACATTCATGATAGGCACTCACACACACACAAGCAAATTGAGTATTACCTCATATTGATGGAGGTCGTACGTAACATAAAGTAATGGTAGATCTTATTTTCATTGCTGGATACCTGTGGATGGGCAAGAAGTGAAAGGAATGTGAATGGAAACATGGCTTGGAAATTAATATTTTTTATTACTAACGTACTGCATGGGTCTAAACTCCAAGACCCATATGCATTTTAAAGGATATTGTATTAAAGTTTTATTGCTGGTATTTTCAAATTTGAGATACTAGCCCGCGTTATGATATTTCCTTACACAGTCCAATAATGTAAGGGAATATCGCAAACAGACCGTTGAAAATGCAAGAAAAAATATTTAAAACTATTAAAAAAAATTGTGATATTTTTTTATTCATTATCAAGCTTAGATCAAAATTCATATTTAAGTTTTCATCGTGGAAGAAAACTAAGAAGATACCAGAAGTGAAGAATATTGTTATCACTGTTAGTATGCGTAATATGATTATTACCAGAGATCCCATTACGAGTATTTATTTATCTTGCAATCTTTTTAACATTTCAATTGTTTGCTGTGATGACTTGATTCGGTTTCCTTTTCTGCTCCGATGTTAATGACTGCAGGGTCGTGTCTGTGGTGCCTTGCCCGGGGGCATCATTGGAAATAGGATTGGTCCACAGTAGAAAGCCGCTAACAAGGTGGCTGTGGTATTGGAACGAGTCCTCTCGTTTGATGAAGGAGAAGCGTGGCGCAATTAGTTGTTAGGTTTTGGCAACAGTTTCGGAGGGATCATTTTGGCTGTAGTGTAAAGTGATTCTTCTTTTTTGTGTGCTCACTTCCTTCTGTTCTTTTTCGAGAGGTTAAGGTGAGTGACCTGTCATGTTCCTGTCGGTGTTGGGTGGTCGAATCGAGAGGTCTGCCGGACACGTGGGACCCTCAGGGGATGATTTCGAACGATTCCACTTGGTATTCTCCCGCCGTCTCGTTTTGCCGCCCTTTTTCCGAAGATCTATCACGCAATTATTCTTTTCTTTATTATCGGCCATGGGATTTGGTAATTAAATCATGATTTGAAGCTTGGTATTACTAATTTGTTTACATCCTATCAGGAAATACATCGGAGTGTTACCACATGCTAAAGACTTGACCTGTAAAGTTTTGTATTTTCTTGTACTTTTTATCATTTACTATTCATTAATTTACAGTTTTAAATCATGCAGTTGAAATAGGACAGGTAATTTTACATTTCTTTATGATAAGCATTTTTATATATATTTATAAAACGCTGTTCTTATTGCTCTATACATTTTTTTTTGTGAATTTGTTTATTGCATCTGCTAAAATCTACAATAGTATTTTAAATTATTCCAACTTTCCTCCTTTGACTACCAACAGATTCTTCGGGATTAAAAGCGGCTAAAATTTTTAGTGAAATATTTTAAGTTATTTAATCTCATAATGGCATTTTCAGCTAAAGATGAAAATATTTTTAATCTTCAAATTTTGATACTCAAAACTCTTATGTATATATTATCTTATATAACCATTTTTGCCTTAAATAACATGATTTTTTCTCGGAATATTCAAATTATAATGCAAATATTTTTTAAATCAAGGTTTTTTTTCCCTTCAAGTTTTCTAGAAAATATTGTTTCATATCTATTTTATTCCACACAGACACATGCTAAAAATTAACACTTTTCTAAAATTAATTTGCTGGGAAAATTTAGTTCTTGATTTTTAATTTGTACTTTTAATGGTAATACGGCAATAAATGCTAAATTTTTTCATACAATAATAACAGGCTCGTGCGTATTTAATTTAATTTTTATTATAAGTGAAATATATTATTACGAATCAAGTTTAAAATATTTTTATAGAAGTAATCAGAAATTAAAAAGTTAATTATAGCGTAAAATGATAGATATCATGAATAATATTTACAATTTTAAAATAATGAAAAAATCATTTTTGTACTATAATAGTTTTAGAAGTTATTACGAAAAAATATCAAAGTTTTAAATTTAAACTCTAATTAAGATTTAAAAAATTGCTCCGATATGCTAATATGTTAGCATCCTCTAAAATATATAAGTACCAAATTTGGTACCTGTAGGTCTGGCAATCAAGGCTGCAAAGCGTCAACACAAAAACACTTTATCTTTTTAAAAACAAGATATCTTTATATTACATACAGGGATATCTTATTTACATAACTAATTACTAATTGGAGTAATGAATAAAAGTAAATTATGATATACATTTTAAATTCTGTTACATAAACTTTTTTTTGGCTTTCTAAAAGTTTGTATGATGTGGCTGTTTCATTTAATGATTCACGAGAATGCAACCAGAATCAGAAGAAATATATTAAAGTTCTTATTTTCTACACACTGAGGATTAACAACCTCATGAAAAAAGGGGAGATTTAACAGTCCTTTGAAATGATCATAAAATTCACACAACTAAGTGATGCTATTTTTTTAAAAATCCGTATTATATGCTTTTTTTTATTATTCGGATGTTTTGTTATTACTTGGATTGGATATCGACCAAATATATAAATTTATATGATATCTATTTTTTAATTGACACTGACCCCGTGTATCCTAAGTAGTACACTGGGTATACAACTCAGTAGTTATATACAACACATTACTTACAGAAATCCCAGACAGTACAGGCGGAGAACAACCACGTCCTAACAGGAATTCGAACCCAGGACGCCCAGATCACGAGGAAGACGCTCTAGACCGTGCCATCACATCGGTATAGGACTTCTATTGCAGTGCCAATTGGTCTTCACGGTTAACAGTTTGTTTGATGTCATCTACGGAAGGGGCATTCATGGGGTTCATTAGCTGGTGAAATTGTTGCACGGAGAGGACAGTTTTATTGCCCCCTACATTCATCTTTCGCGACGATTGTATCTTTAGAGTTGTTCACATCATAATGGATGGCCTGAGTGACCAAATCCAAGAGTTATTGCAGCTGCCACCTGTCGTTCCCATTTCTTTTATTCGAAAACGCCTTCGAGTTCCCAGCCTTATATAATTGTATTATTATCCAGCAGTGAATGGTTAACTAGACGTCCTGAGAGGTAGTTACGCATAAAATTCTAAAGGATGTCATTTCAAAGAAAAGTAAAAAAAAGGCCCGTGAGGCACTACAGATTTAGCTTATATAACCTTTCCGTGTTGATTTGTTCATATATCAATGACTTCTTTCCTTTTGGGGACCAAAAACTTTTAGATCCTTTTCTCTCATACCTAGGAATTTTTCCCATACTATACTGCCCATTCTGACTGCAGGTGGCTTTTTTGTTGGAGGTGATTACATATGTTTCGAAATTACAGAGATAAATTAAAGAGATAAAGGGAAAAAGATGTACGGTTCGTATGAAAAAACATGGCTATATTAGATTTACTCTATACTCTGCACATTCGGAAATACTCATACATAAAGTTTGAAAATTATAATTGCAGTTCCAGAATGATAATTATAAAAATTATATTTTGAATACGAAATGATAATTTATAAATTGATTATAAGACTATGTATAATATTGACATAAAAATTAAGTATAAAATTTATCGTCAAGAATATTAAAGAAGGTTTTCGTGTCTTTCAGTGGTAACTTTAAAAATAATATCACTGAAAAAATAATTTTTACAGTGTTTTAAAATTTGAAAAAAAAAAACATTTTTGTAATGATAACAATTTAATAATAGCGCAATTTCTTTCATGAATTATGGAAAATTTTAATAATATTTTTTTCATATTTTTTCCACAATATATTTTCATTTTTGGAAAGAAATTCGAACCATTTTCATTGTTTGATTAAATATTTAATGATGGGATTTTTTTTTCTTATTGTTGAAAATTATCGAAGATAGATTCTGTTTATTATCTTCACTGCTTATGTGAGAGGGGAAAGGGGAAATTACAGTACTACAATAAACATTGTGCTATTTCGAGATTGGCTTTAAAGAAAGTTTCTTTTTTAACGCCATTATAATGTCAAAGAACCCAACACCATCATCTATAATAAATGGTAAACGTTCAAAGGCTAATAAAATAACAGAGATTTAGTGTTATTCTCAATTACATCCTCAAAAATACTTTGTGGAAAAAAAAAGCATTTCTTTATGGATTTTAAGATATATATGTATTTAAAATAAACATATAATATATTATCGGCAAATTAGTTGGTCTTCAAAGATGGCTAGTTTCAAGTAAAAAAATGTCTTAAAGTATGTTTAATTATATTTGATATCCTTTTCATATCATCATAAAACCTATCCTAAATTTTATTTTTCTCCATGTTTATTTAAATTATTTGCCCATAAATTATTATAAACTTGATCAAATTTTGCAAAACACAATCGAAGGTTGTTTTTTTAATAAGTTTGTCGAACGCAGAAGGCATTCAAAAATACATCAATCAGCAAATTTCTTATACAAATCCTTGCCGCCACCATTTCGAATGAAGTTCCTTCGATTCCGAACGAATATTATTTTCTTCCGCTTTGATGCTTCCTGAAACCGCAAATTCGAACTAAAAAAACACTTCTTTAATAACCGCTTTCTTTGGGAGCTGGTTTTACCGTGCCGATAATTCGCAACTGAAGGCCGACCTAATCATATTCTGGCGCTCCGTGGCCTTAGGCCGCTTAACAATAAAAGTTTGTTAATAAGATAGATGAAGAGATGAAAAAAAGCTAAGAGAGAACTTGATTTCGTTTATTCCATTCGTGGTGGGTTAAGGTTGAGCGACCTTTTGAACGGCACGTTCTGTTGCTCACCATACGAGAATGGAATGCCTCTGATGGAAATATTTGTTTACTTCGAATTTGCATGCTTTTTTTAAAGCCATTTTTCTTTCTCCGGCTGTCAAATTTTAAAAGAAAAAAGATTATCGTTTTGTATTAAGAAATTAGATGAGATCGTTCGATTTTCGATTATTCTTTTTAACTGTTTATATGTGAAACAAAAATATGCAGTTTACTCGGTAGATGTTAAATTGTTTAGTTCTGACTGCTTAGCATTCAAAGGGTATCCTCTTCTGACACTCTACAATGTTATATCAGCGATCATGTTGCGATAATGTTCTCGCGAAGTACTTTTCGTGTTTTCTAAACCATAAGTTACTTTCTTTGAGTTTTATTTTCTTTTGTTAATGAATAGACACGTGAGTAGCATTCATGAAATCGTTATCATAACCCGTGATCATGAATAATTATCTTATTGCCACTTAATTGGATATATATACATAAAACGACTGCATTAATTAGCAGCGTATTTTTTATTACTCTCATACATTAAATATACAAAATGTTGTAACGGTAAAAAAAAATTCAATTTTTTTTGACAAATCTGCACGTTTTGGATCATTTAAAAAACAGATTCTTATCAAATTTTATGCCAAATCTATCAAAGAATTGACCACCTGTCAGCCTCAATTTCTACACGCATGTAAATGCTGTAATTCAAATCTTATTATCAATAATATTTGAATTATTATCTTAAAATCAATAATATTTGTAACGTGATCTTGTGATTACAGTTACTGTGTTATGTCAAGTATCAATCGGTTTTGATCGGTTTTTTCCCCCTTTGGTTTGGCGTCGATTATATATATATATATATATGTGTGTGTGTGTGTGTGTGTGTGTGTGTGTGTGTGTGTGTGTGTGT
>JAOUZG010038069.1:1607304-1649262 GCA_026289955.1 Argiope argentata | reverse complement strand
GTGTGTGTGTGTGTGTGTGTGTGTGTGTGTGTGTGTGTGTGTGTGTGATTTTCTGATACGTGTGTGAAATTACTCGCTAATGATAGATAAGACGTTTAGTTCTATGATATACACAACTTTTTATACGTAAAAATAAGAATATGAGCACTGATGGTGGTCACGGTCTTGCCAAAAATTTGTAACTTTGGCCGAGAGAGATAGCATCTTTATTAAAAAATAAGCAAAAAGGTATCTGTGAGATTACTGATTCTGATTTTATTTATCAAAGGATTTAAAATACAATTATAAATTCTTAAATAGTTAAAAATTCTTGTATACCGATCTGAACAGGAACAGGATATGGATCTAAAATATCATTAAAAAATAATGATTATTTAAGATTTCAGACGGAAATAAATAAAAGTTAATTTAAATAATGTTTATTAAGGTTTCAGAATTAAAATAAGTTTAATAAAAAATTAATTTTAATGTCATTCTTTATCCGTGAGCTATAATAACTTTCTACTTTTCCGTTTAAATTATATTTTGTAGTGTTATCACAAAATTTGTTAAACTGTATTATAAGTTAAATAATTTTTTTAAACTTACAATAAAATTTTGGAAATATTGAGAAAATATATAATCATCAAAAACACATAAAATGTGCAACATTTAAATTTTTTTTGTCAATAATTTATATTATCTTTATAAACGTTGAAGTAATCAATCATTTAAAACTTATATATATATATAGAGAGAGAGAGAGAAGAGGGGGTATTCATGACAACTAATTTGTTACAGTTTAAAATATTTTTTTAAATTTAAAATGACGAAATGATCAGTTTTGTGTAAAAGTATTTTCAGGATTCATTGTGAGAAAACAAAATATTGTTAATTTTAATTAAAAAATTCTAATTAAAATTAAAAAAATCTCTTTGGTATCTCTAAGTAACTGGCTTGTAAATCGTCAACAGAAGTATTCTAATTTGTTATCTATGGAAAAATATCTTACTTAGTGACATTAATTTCTGAAAGTTGGAACATAACGCTGATTTCAGATTCCAAAATTTCGACTATCTACAATCAAAAATACGTATTTCTATTAGGTCATCTCTGTTGGGTAAAAAATAATAACATTTTTTTTTTTATATTTAATCTTTTAGATTCAAAGAGGCTTATTTAATTCTTTGCAGGCTGCTTTAAAAATATCAGTGGCGTAAAAGAAGTCGCAAGTAGCCAATTAAGCGTGAAGCCGATAACGTGGTTGTATTAATCTGTAAGAGGACGCGCATACACTGCAAGCTGCTGAATCTTCCGAAGATAAATAACGAATTAAAAGTCCAGAAAGATTTTTTTTCTCAATATTATTCTCCGTAGGGATGAAAGGAAACTGGAAGGGAGAAGGGAAAAAAAGTATTTTTAGACTTTAATTAAAAACTTCCGCACAATTTTTTTTTAACCCACCAACATTCTTTAGTTCCAAGAAGGGAATGCTTAGGTTTTTTATTTGTTTACTTATTTATTTTTTTAATTCTGTGTCCATTTTTCTCCCTGCTTATGCTTTCTTTGGAGTTCATAATTTTTGTGGGGTAAATATTGTGTAAAAGTGTTATCAAAAAATTACGCTTGAAAAAATTGTATTTTTTTAGTTCCCTTCCCTCTCCCGTTCTCTTGAGACAGTGTGCGTCTAATTTTTTTTTATTCCTTGATTTTATTTTCTAGCAAAGAGAAGGGGGAAAAGGATTTTTTGCTACTACTGTAGGGACTTTTTCCCCCCATTTATATATCTATATATTAGGTAGAATACTTAAATTTTCCTCATGAACGGGTTTTCACAGAATGTCAACTTTGTGGGTTTAGTTAAATTCCTTGCCATTGAGAAATATTTTTGAAAATGTCCTAGCGTTAAATAAAGCTAGTTCGTGTAAACTATAAGTTATTTTTATAATTTTTTCAAAGAGTTCAGTGCATGAGCATAGTAAATTCTTTTATTCGTCTTTATCGAGAATTATTTTCTGATATTTACAGAAACTTTCTCACTTTTTTATCATGTTAAAATTCTTAAAAGGTTGATTGGTAGCTAATTTTTTTTCATTGAAATTCTTAAAAGGTTGATTGGTAGCTAATTTTTTATCATTGAAATTCTTAAATAAATTAATAAAAAGGATTTAAATAATTCATTTGATTCCAAATTCGATTTTATTTATCTATTGAATGCGCTGTGTAAAATAAAATAATGAATAAAAGTAATATAATAACAATTAAGTCGATTCTTACTTGGGTTAGCAAGGAAAAGTTTTATTTTATTTACTTTTTATTAAATAATATTTATATACATAATTTATAAAAAAATTATTGTTTTTCGCAAGAATTGACCTCGCATTCTTCACCTTCACGTGAAAAATACTGAAATTCTTGTATTTTACCGATTGATCTACTGTCTGTTGATTTCAATTTCCATTACAAACTACTAAAACTGTATCTAAAATATTAAAAATTAATTAAATTTAATTAAAGGATTAGTATTTTTTAAAAAAATGCATTTGAACTTGAGTGGCTGAATAAATAGTACTTCATTAACGATTGAAAATTTGAACAAAATATATTTAGGGGGTGTGTGAACTAATAGTAAGAATTGAAGAAAGGTGTAAACAGTTCACATTTATGCGATCGGTTTGAATTAAAGTTCATAAAATTTCGTATGAGGATTGAAAGTTGTTTATTTCTTAAATTGATTTTAGAGCTGAAACCAAATAATGAGGACTAGATTAGCAGTCTTGACCGATATATGTTGCGGGACCTATTTTCTCCATTCAGATTTCAAAACTGATTTGGTGATCTTAATTTAATTTCTCTATAAGCATCTTTTAAATAACACTTATGGAAAACAGCTATAACAAAGTATTACCTTCCAGAATGTTGATTTCTCTATCAAATGTATGGAGGATGAATTTAAACTTTTAATTTTAAAGTTTTGTGAAATAAAATTGTAAAACCTTTTAAAATGTTTTGAATACTTATATATAAAGTTCACTGAAGTTCATGGAAAAAAATAACATATAAAAACTGATTTGCAAGCGATTTTCTGATAAAGAAAAAAAAACATTTAAGAATTATATTCTAAAAACGGAATTACTATTAAATATGGATTAAATGCTAAAAATGAATTAATGGAAGGACATGATGAATCCGACCTGTATACTTTATCAAGGGTTTTCCTTAGGCAGGGATTCAAAAATCTCAATTTCTTGAGATTTTCGGGTTAGGAGATGTTAGCACTTGGGCGTAAGTCAAATCCTTCCACAGAATGAAACCCTGCTTAATTTTCATGTCTTCTGGTGGGTTTCATTCTTTTCTTCTTTTTATTCGTTTAAATTCATTTTTTTTGCATTTAAACTTAATATTTATTTCTAAATTAGTTAAGTTCATTTGTGTTTTAGATGTATTAGCGATAGCACACTCTGAGTACATTGTAGATTCCTTTTGATAGTTTCGACTTGGGAAATATTTACTTTTAAATTAAGTTTCATAAAAAATGCTCTCACTTTTGGCTGGTAGGGATTAAAACTTAAACAATGTTTCATGGATTTTTATTTTCATTTGAATATGCTCAAGCACATGATTATGATAAACCATATAAAAGCACAAAGTTTAGATAACCATAAAAATACCTCAACTGCCCTCCCCCCTCCATGTTTCATGCAGAATGAATGCCCCCCCTCCTCCTCTCTATGTTTCAGAAGTTATGGGGCCTTTATGACAATTATACCTTCCGGTCAATTGTAAATACTTTTGAATATTGAATCCTCATTAAGCAGATAATTTACGTTAGACTTGCTTCATGTTTTCATTGGAAAATGTTTATCCATTAAAAGGATTTCAGAATTCCTCGCCGCATTCAAGGTTTTACAGTGCCCACTCCCCTACCTTTCATCCTTTATACACACTGAAACTTTGGAAGAAAAGAAGAGGGAAATGAAAAAGAAAATAAAAAAAATAACGAAGTCCGCAAAGAAGAGAGGGCCTGTGTTTAAGCAGGACCTTTGGCGCCAAACGCCATGTTGTTGACCTTCAAGACCTTTCTCCGGACCCCATAAGGAAAAAAAAATCACTACGAAGGCTTCAGCTTCAGTTGCTAGGCTCCGCTGACGTTGAATTAAGGATTTCTTAGAAAGTGGGTTTCGATGGTGGAAATGTATTTTTTTTTTCAAAAAAGGACAGCTCTGTTGTACGTAGTAGTCCAGCTGCTTTTAAACAAAACGTCACTTTTTATATTATTATTTTTTCATTTTGAATTTCAATTCGTTGACGCAAGGCCTGTCTTCTTTTATTTGTTGAGAGATAAAGAAATGTGTAGAAGTGTGATGGGTAGTTGGTTTGGGATTGATAGAAATCGAGGAAGTTGATATAATCAACCTCATTTTAAAAATAAATTTCTTTGGAAGTCGAACCATTTTAACGTAACACTGAAAAATAAATGAATCTTATGTATATAGTAACTTTATACAAATACAAATTCTTGCGATTTAGAAATAATCTTATATCTGACTGTCAATAAATTAAAAAAAAAAATATTCTTATGCAGAAATGTTATATTGCTGATAAAGGCATTTTGTTTCATTTATTCTAATACATTAACTAGAGTGTTTCTTAAATCCTTTTAATATTCGAAAGAGATAAAGTGAAAAATACAATAAACGCGTAATGTAAACTTACCAGATATTTAAGTTTTTTTTCAAAGATGTATTTTACTTAAATGAAACTGAATTGCAATATTGTAATTGCTCGATATATTGTTATGTATCAAGCTGAAGCATTTTTAAGAATCAATTTTGAAATACCATCTATATTCCTGGTAAGATTTCCGTTGCAATTTGCTTCTTTTACGAATGTTAAAGATAAAAAAATTCATTTCGATAACAACCAAATTTAATTTTTATTTACTCATTTATTTTCATTTATAGTTATTATTATTTTGTTTTCAGTTTTAAAACTCTGTTCTTTCGAAATATATATTACACATTTTTTTAACCGAATAATAATAAATTAAAGTGTTTAAACTGAAAATCATGAAGTATTTTTCTTCTTTTTCAATAATTATTGGTTTATTTATTTTTATTTTTATTTTATTTAGTTATTTTGATGGCGAATATTTAAGAGAAAAAAATCGTTTGCTTTGGAACTTCTTACTATTATACATTACAATGATGGTGAATTTTTAAAAAACGTCTTTAGTCATAAATTTTTAATTCAAAAATTATGTAAATAAAATGATTTCAGATTTTTTTTTCTAAACATTGAATCATAGATTGCTTTAAATAAACTAACTCTTGGTGTGCTAGAATCTCACGACCTCGCAAAGATCTGTGTCTAGAAACTGTACATGACTCATAAGTTGCCAGGTTTGAATAAAATTAATTGTCTCCTAAAGAATTATGGATTATTCTTTTTTTATGTTTGAATTAAATACAAATCAAATATATTTATAATCATAAAACTTATTACATGTCACTTGAAAATCAACAGCAACAAAAAATAATTTACATTTTGTAGTATTAGTTTCGTTTATTAATTTCGATATTTCTAATTCGTTTATTATTTCAAATTTCGATTTTTCCTTCATTTATTATGATAATTCAAAAATTGAAAGAGATAGCGAGTGAAATATTATATTTAATAATTATATCAAATATATACATATTTCCATTTAATTTCGGATATAATCTGACAATATGCTAATGAATAATTATCTTCGTCAAATTTTGAGATCGTCTCGATTTAAGAAGAAACATTCAAATTCCATATTCGATTTCTTCTTCATTTTATTACGAAATTGAAGGCAAAATACTGTTGAACGTTATTTAAAGTTTATTAAAATACGATACGTTCAGAAAATTATTTGTAGCATTTTCGGATATTAAGAAATCTGATTCTGATCACTATCTGATTTAATTATCTGATGAATTTTTCTGCCAGATTAAGAAGTTATTTAGCGGTTTATGATATATTTTCTATAACTTTCAAAGACAGTTCACTGAAAATCAAGCTACGATTGGGTTTTTTAATCAAGTAGATGTACTATTGTTGTGGAACCTACGTGTCAGTAATTTATTTAATCTAATTTACTTATAATAATGTTTTCTATAAGATTTTTTTAAAGTAATATTTAATTGTTATACAATGCTTTTGCGTATATATTTTTATTTTTATAAGTTTCCAGATTTTTAACATACATCATTATTTCCTGAACTTGTAGCATACAAGGTATCAAGTGTTCTGTATAGCTTGATAACTTATATGCTACAAGTTATCTACATGCTATAACTTGTATGCTTGTATGATATTTTACGATTTTGTTTTTATACATACAGAATTTTCATGAATGTGGTTTCGAATTTATTATTTATATTTTAATATGAATACTTGGTAAAAAGTTTGGATTATTTTTATCTTTTTTAGTAACAATTTTATATTTGTTATATAATAACATTATTTAAATTAAGTTATATTTTTTATTACTGCGCAGCAAAGTAAAATATAGATATATTTAGCATAAAGTAATGTATGTATTCTATTTGAATTAAATGATGCGCTGTCATTTAAATTAAGTTTTTTTAAAATATTCATAGCATAAAATAATGAATTCTTACTTAAGTCAGAAAATTTCGTTTTTATAATGATTTTTATTTGTATGTAACAATATCATGTATTTGGATAAAAATTAATATGAGCAATATATAAATATGCACAATTGAACCTCTATATATCGATCTTGGATTGGCAGGAAAAAAATTCGATGTATAGAAATTTAAATATACTGATATATATATTGCGAGATGTTCATCATTTTCTTTATAGAAATAGCTATGCATGATTAATTTTTCAAATAAGAATAAACTAATGAAAGAACTTTATTAAAAAATATACAAATAACAGCAATGTTTCCAAATTATTGCTACCTTATTTATAACAATTGCATACTTTTTTATGCTTTTTTTTCTACATCTATCAACGCTTTTATTCTGTTTGACTTTTGTTTATTTCCTTTGAAAACCGTCTTTCTTTTACTTGCTTACCTTTCATGGTTAGATTTTCAACTGATTTTATATATATTATAAAAAAACTCAGAATTTAAAAGAATTTAAAATAAAATCTCGCTTGTAGTTATGGAAAAATAACTTAAAGCAGAAGCTAAAATTAACTCATGTTTCGAGCAAAAGTTTCTTAAATTTTCTTTAAGCGATTTTCTATCTAAGAATTTCTATTGAAAAAAAAAATGCTTTTTAAAAAAATTTATCCTGCATCAGAATTTAATTTTTTAATTATAATAGTTCTGCATAACTATTTTATTTGAAAACTTTTGTTCTATATTAGGACATTTTGTTCGGTGTAAAAAACTCCTTTTCTATAGAAAATTCAAAATTATTTTTTAAAAATTTACTAAACAGAGATTTTTTAATCTACAGGGGTTCCGCTTATTATACATTTAGATGGCTTTGTAACGAATTGTCGGACAATCTGCTATCCATTTAGCTTGTTCTTTGTCTACAGCCTTTTAATTACCATAGAAGTTTAAAACATCGAGAAAAAAAACTATCTTTACGTATATTACGAATCAAACATACGCGGATTCTCTGTCTTTCATATCATTTTTTTCCCTACCTAAACTTTTTATACATGTTTTTCTTCGCTCTTCCCATTTTTTGTGTTCTGTTGGGGAGAAAAAAAAAAAACTGTTGAGCAAAAAGAGCTCATCATTTGTGCTTTGTAAAGCAAGATATTTCCCTCTTCAAATCTATCTATTCTTGCCTAAAGAGAGGCAAGGGGGAGGGCCGAGATGTGAAAAGAAAGACACCTGTAAATGAGCTCATTACGTCGTAATTAGAGCTGTGACCGCCAGGGGGCGGGTTCGTGAAAGAGCCTCTTTAAAAGCTGATGCTTTAAATGGTTTCGGAATGATTTTTTTGCAGGCTCATTATAATCTTTTTTTTCTTGCCTTCTCTTCCTTTCTAGCGTCATGGGTTCACTTTTCGGGGCTTTTGAAATATTAAAATGGAATGACTGTTGCTGATGGAGAAAAGAGCAAATGCCGGGTTACTTTTTTTTTATTTTTCTTTTCAAGACGTACATAATAAGAGAAATATTTTACCGTGAAATGAGTGTTGTCTGTAATTAGAATTATCAGAGGCGGATTATGATTATTATATTTTTTTTAGTGTTGTCTTCCTCTTTTTGAACTGTTTTGATAAAGGCAATTTAAACTTTTCAAACTTGAACTGGACTAGTAGAAAGCATTAACAAGTCAAGATTTTTATTTGAAAAAAAAAACGGACATTACTTGAAAAAATATATTCGGAAAAAAAAAGCGTGATTGAGTGTTTAAAAGTTGGATATTTAAACTGGAAATTCCTATAAAAAAAGTTGTTGGATTTTTTAAAAAAATTTTTACCGTTGCCAAAGTAATATAAATCTGCAATTTTTCTGAAAATTTTGAATGTACCAGAAATCGAAGAAATTATCGTTGTAAGTTAAGTTTATCTTTAGCAGTTTTAAGTTTATTTGTTATGAACGAATGAATTAGGAAATATTTTTCCAAGAACTAGCCGCTATGATTTTAATGATGTGCATATAATGCATTAATATAAAATTTTAAATGTATTTAAATTGCCTTGTATGAACCATTTTGAAAACTGTAATGTCGGAAAAATAAAGAAATATTTCGTCCATATTTCAGATATTTAACGGGTAATGCTCTCTATATATTTTGCAATAGAAAAGTAAGGACTTTTAAGCTTGTTTCAAGTTTCAAGTATACTATTAATTTATGAAAGATTTCCAGGTATTAAACTAAAGAATGTTTGTCATAGATCAAAAGGAAATGAAAAAAAGAGTAAGAGTTACGTTGGAGATCACGTGGAATGTGTATCTTGTTAGATGATTCAAAAGGGATTGCGAAATATGAATGTTAAATTTGAATTTAATAGCTCATATGTAAATTATCGTTGCTTATTTTAGATAATACCATAAATTGATGTAATGAAACAAAGCGTTATTACTTATGTCAATACTTACGATGATTATGATATAAAGAAAATTCCTTATTATTCCTTATTAACATTCATTTACAAAACTGAATGTTTCAGTTCCTGATTTGACGTGAGGTTCAACAGTTAACTTCCTATATTAATGCCTTAAAGTTTGTCCATAAAAGTAATTTTCAAAAAAATACATTTTTGATTATTTATTTAGATTTGTTGGGACTATTTGATGACTCATTTATTAAATTCAGAATATAGAAATATATAATTTTACGATGAAACATTGTTCTTTTTTCACTTTGAGATTCTTTTAAAGATCTTTTTATTTAATGTTGAGTTGGATTGATTTTTAATATTTTTTTAAGGAATGCACATCAGTTCGTGAGCAACTGACTAACCGTTACCTAATACTTAAAAGCCATTGAAAACCGATCTTTGAAAGGCCATATAAAGATCCACACCTACTCTTTTGAAACGGGGAAGAGAAAAAAACTCTCTTTTCTTAGACAAAGCGCTACGATTATAGAAAGAAGGGTATGGCACAATTGTTCGAGTTATGAGGGTGGAACTAGTTTTAGATCGAATGCTATAAAGAAAGTCGAAGAAAGACTAGAAGAGGGGGTCTCTAATCATATAAAGTCGAGCAGCGAAGAGTCACGGATGTAACAAATTACCGCTGACGATTATAGAGTTCCCGCGGAAATTGCTCCCCCAACGGCCTCAAATACAATGAGAGAAATGCTGTTGCCACTAACGGCGGCTTATCTCTATCGTCTGCTGGCATCGTTCTCACAAGCCCTCTTTTTGCCCGCGAAATAAATAAATAAATAAGGCACTTAGTGTTGAAAGCGCATTTCTATACAGAATAACTATTTAGCAGGCTCCGTTCAGTTCCTGCATATTATTTTGCAAGTGTTGGCATTGTTTATTTACTGGAAAATAATGAGCTTCATAAAATGTTATTCTTTTATACAATATTACGAAAAGGATTTTAAAATATTGGTTATTTTCTATTTGTACAGTCTGAAGTAAATCAATTGATATTAGTATTGTCCTCAAAATAAAAATGTATCTTCTTCTCGAAAGAAAATGATTAGGCTAAAAAAATCGTTTTGTGTATTACCGATAGTTTGTTTTTTATTTCCTCTTTTGAATTTGTTACAAATTTTCGGTAATAGTTTCGAGACCGTTTTCAAATTTATTTTTCTTTTTTATTGTTTCGCAAATTATGTCCAGAATTTGGATCTTTATTTTGAGTTAATAAAGAATAATTTTCATCAATGAATAAAAACCTTTTTATTCACAAGATCTGAATTAAGTTTATCCTAATAAAAGTTTAAAAAATAAATAATTTATTTTTAGAACTTTTTATATATCCTCATACTTTTCTTACCTGCTAAAATTACATTTCTTATCTTACTTTCAAGTGCTAAATTTTTTATTACACAAATAGAGGTGCTTTTATTCAGTAGATTTTTGATCGATTAATGATTCTCATACTTTATCCACAAATTATGCAAAAATTATTATCAATTGTTTTCTTGATAACTTTACATTGTTCAAATATCTTCATTCAAGCAGCTTATCATTTTATCATGCGAAATTGATACACAGTTGCCGTTTGAAATTTCAATGTTTAACTAATTTAACGTAGGAAAAAATATATTTAATATTTTATTAAAATATTGGTATATGTTAATGTATAAAAAAGTTCTTTCTAAAAGAAATATAATAAGTTATTTTTGAAAGAATGTAATCATGAAATCTTATAAAAGTATTACATATGTGTATTTTCAAGAACAATTTAAACGTAAATGATTGATATAAATGTAGAATGTTTTTATGAAACCGTATTTAATTGTTTAAAAAATCAACTGACATTAAAATAAACGATTGATTAATTGATGGAAATGTTTGTATAGAATTTCATGTATTCTGTTTAATGAAATATATGAATATTTGAAACGTCTCTAAAATATTTGAGAAATAATAAAATTCGCTAAAAAAAATCTTTAGAGCCTTGGAGAATGAATTATAAAAAATGGAATGGATACAGCAAATTATCGCTAAAATATCTGTGATCGAATCGATATAATAAATATTAATTTTTTTTGAATAACAATTGCTCAATTATACTACGATTGCCAGAAATCAGATTGTTTACCAACAGCTAAGCAGGTGCATTTGTTCAAGTAATATATCGATAAATAAGTTATTTTTGAAAGAATGTAATCATGAAATCTTATAAAAAGTATTGAATTACATATTTCTGTTTTCAAGGACAATTTTAACGTAAATGACTGATATAAATATAGAATGTTTTTATGAAATCACATTTCATTGTTTGAAAAATCAACTGACATTTAAATAAACGATTGATTAATTGATGGAAATACTTGTATAGAATTTAGTGCATTCTGTGTAATAATATATATGAATATCTGAGAAGTCTCTAAAATATTTGAGAAATAATAAAATTCGCTATAAAAATCTGCAGAGCACTGGAGAATGAATTATAAAAAATGGAATGGATACAGCAAATTATTGCTAAAATATCTGTGATCGAATCGATATAATAAATTTTAATTTTTTTGAATAACAATTGCTCGATTATACTACGATTGCCAGAAATCAGATTGTTTACCAACAACTAAGCAGGAGCATTTGTTCAAGTTATATATCGATAGTAGTTATCAAAAAATTAAATCACAAAATGATAGAAAACATTCCCAGAATTTCTTATTATATGAAGTTTAATATCTCATAAACTATCTCTCTGCTTAACCTAGATACTCTGCCTGTAATTATGAAGTGTTTTCTGATTTCTTTACCAGGAGGTACTTCTTGAAAACGCGATGTTGTTCTGATTCACAATAGAAACCCGTTCACGAATATGAACTAATTTTTTTAAACTGTAATTCCATATAAATTACTTATCCTAGGTATGAGAACTGATTTCGTGGCTTCCATTAGACTTCTTCCCCGATTTTACCGATCTTATCTTAAAATAATTACGCACGGAGATACGAATCAGAAGCCCACCCTGGAATCCGATGCCATCACTCCCGAGGAGTGATAGAGGAAGAATCTTCCCCTAATTAGCCTAGAAAGGCACTGTGACTGGAACCGTATCCGAACATTTCCCCCGCTATCATTAACAGCTTTACTGATGTGCGGAGTTAGCCATGCTTGACGAACTTGGCGAATATTTGGGAAGTCAGCTAGCTGTCTTCGGCAAATCCTGTTTTAGTCTTTGACACGGGCATCTTTTAAGGAGGATGCCGAGTTCTGCTGCGGTCGAAGTGATTAGGGCTGAGGTATTGGGATTCACTTCGCTCATTTGGATTCTGTGCTGGAAGTGTCAAAGAAGGCTAACCGTTATTCACCAGGGCTTGACGTCAACGTCTTAACGACGCTTCAGCAGTGCTGATCTAAAACATGAGCCTTGGAATGAATGAAATTTTCCTTTCCTTTTTTCCTTTTTTTATTTTCTTTCCTCATCCACCCCCATCTTTATACGTTAAGAACGATTCAAAAGCTTCGTTGTAATTTTAACGCTTTGAAGAAGGCTCTTATGTTTTTACAAAGTGAAAGATTTTTGGTTGTTCTTTGTGTGTGTGTGTATATATATATATATATATATATATATATACACAAAAAAAAATATTAACCCATAGTTGTAATACAGTGTTCATCCTACATTGATTTCCATGCAATGACATTCTTTTATTCATACCTGAAACTACTATTTTTATAGACGGTTATTCTAGTTTTGTGAATGCAAAACTTTTGTATTTCATAAAATATTGAAGTTTTATGTACATTATGCCGGCTTTCTGGCACAGAGGTAGCGCGTCTTACTCGTGTCCTGGGAGTCCCGGGTTCGGGCATGGCTGTTCTTCTGTGTGCTATCTGTGAGATGTGTGACTGTGCCTCCCCCCTGTAATAAGGGGCTGTGCAAGCAAATGTGGTGTGTGTGTAGTTAAGTCATACCCTTGACCCTAGTTGACGCTACTTTAAAAACAAGAAACGCTTGTCCATTACAAGTTTTATTAGTAACAACAACATGTACATTATGTCCCCATACTATGTTTGAAAGTTAGTTGTTATTATTCAGTTATTATTTAAAAAAATCTGGCAATAAACAAAATAATTTGTGTTTTTATGACACTATATATTATGGCCTATTATATAAACCTGACAATACTGCAGAAAACCGCTTTAATCAGTATTCGTAGAATATTTTCTGCTTATCTTTCGGTTGATAAATATACCGTGTATTCTATTGCCACGAATATAGCATAACAATTTGCTACTCTAGTTTTCTGGTCTATCCAAACTAAACTTGAAAGACTTTATAACTTTGAAGATATATTGAAATTAATCTCCGATTTAAAAAAGTGGTGGCATCAAAAATGGTGAGAAAACATTTACAAAATTTTATTGGTTACGGCAATTTTGAACAGTTATAAGATCTCATTACTAATGTACTCTTTTTTATATGTAAAGAGTTTTGTATTCGGTTTTGTGTGATTTTAAAACGATTTTGACAAACTTTAATATTTATTGTATTATAAAAAATTGGGTACATGGGTTAGAACAAGAAAATATAATTATTCTCTTTAGATTCCTTTCTTTTAAAGTGTTTAGAAATTGTTCTTATGGTTTGTAAATCATTCAGTGATCAGAATTAATAAGTGTGAGAAAATTTTTTACCCAATCGTTTTTTTTTTTCCTGCAAACCACGTGCAAACCGTTTGCTTGTTTGGGGAATCTTGGGAATTCGGAATGACATTTCAAATGATGTCTTATTCGATTTAGTTACTTATTACTTTCACAGATTTAAAACGAGTTGTGTCTGAAGAGTATCCTTAATAGTACAAAGATATAACAAGGATTTGATTAAGATTTGCATCTTAATATGTGTATACTTCTGCAAGACATGAATTTGATTTTCTAAAGAATTTCTCCGATATCTTTTTTTTTACTTCATTCGAAACTATTTTTGAAGACTTATGCTTTCAAATACGTAAAAGCATTGCTTGTATGAGAAATAGTTACTTTAACTGACTATTTCAAGTCAATGCTATTTTTTATGGTACGAAATAGAATTATTATTTTTCGTTTATTGACGTATTTCATTAAATTTTAAAAATTCACTGCAAATTTTAAATTTATGAATCTATCAATGCGATTCATCCAATCTCTCATTTTTCATGCTATTTTAATGTTTAAATCTGACGTTCACTTTACGAAGGACATTACATTCTAACTCAAAACAATTGTCGATTTCATGCTAAAAGGCAAGCGTTTACTGGTCTGAAGGCTGCATGTTAACCGACATGATTGTCATTTATACCGCCGGCGCCTTCGCATAGGGGTAACGTGTTTTCCCCGTTGTCTGGGCGTCGTCTCGGTATATGTAAGTTGTGTGAATGCCCCCCCTCCTGTATAAAGGGGGCTGTGCAAGCGAATGTGATGAGTGAGTAGCTGAGTCGTACTCTTGGCCCCAGTGGTGCTACTTCAAACAAGATACGCTTATTTCGGCTTAAAGCAGTCAGTGAACTTGTCCATGGCAAATGCCGTTAGTAACAACAACTGCACTTTTGTTATAAAAATGAAAATATCTGGGACCTGAGACAAAATTGTATCAAAATTTAGAACTCAGAAGTTTGAATTTTCTCTGTTCCATAAGTAATATAATACATTTAATTTTCGTTTTTGAAAATCGTTGCCTTTCAAAAATTCCCTTAAAACATTCTTATATTAATTTGCATTGAGCTTTAAAAAAAGGAAAATTATTTAATAGCTTCCAAGTGCAAATTATGTTACGTTTGAAAAAGTAATAATATGATTACCAGCTGCTCATTTGAAATGTGAAAAGTTTTATATTCGTTTATCGAATTATATAACAGTCAAATGAAAATCGTCCGTTATCAACTAATTTTTACCAGAATTAAAAAAAACCCCGCGAATGATGTGTCTCCTTACTCTTGCTGTTAGTCAAAACAAAACAAAACAAATATTTTGAAAACGTCATAACAATACGCCGATTGCAATTTCCCCCCTCCTCCCGGTGAAACCTTGAACAGCGTCGTTAATGTTGTCCTAACAACATTTGATAAGAACTTTTATCTCTTTCACAGCGATTGATATTTCGAAGTCATTTTTCACAATTTTCTTTTTGCTTATTTTTAAGGAAGATAAGTAATTAGATAAGGAATTGGGGAATAAATGGTAACCACAACAAATGCTGATTAAAAAATGTTATTGAATAGAATATATACTACTAATTCATAACTTTTTCTGCCATTTCTCTGAATGTTTTTAAATTCCGAGTTATACTTTTCAAAATCTTTTAATTGGTGTTTAAAATGTCTTTATTAAATCTATTATATATCTTCATATAATAAACAATGAATAGATTTTTCTGCATGAAATCCTAGCAGAAAGGACTGAAAAAGAAATCATTAGGTCTTCATTTGCAATGCTCCATTTGCTGTTCTGAAAGTGTGACGTACAACAGTTTTCTGAAGATTTTTATCAACAGTTTTCCAGGCGCAGAAATGTTTTACTAGGATATTTTTGCGTTATAACTGGCTATTTTTTAACACTTAATTCCTGTAAATCCAGTTGTTTACGTTTTGAACTTCTTTTAAAGGTCGAAATTTGTTCATTTTCCACAATGTTTTTCTAAACTATTAAATTTCTTAAGGATACAACTTTATTCTTTGTTTAGCCCTTAGGTCTGATTGGTGCTCAGATTTAAAAAAAAAAAAAAGAGTGATTGGTGGTATTTCAGTAGGTAGAATTGACCCTCTTGAGTAATGGATGGGATAAAACCACTAATTAAGTAGAAATTAGATAAAATTCTTTCTTCTATTTATGGTATACATAATTACATTCGTTACTGCTAATGATGTAATGAATTGTTTAAAAAAAATCTGAAATTCAAAGTTTCTTTAAGCCGATGCGAGTTTTTAAAAAAAATTATGAAATAATTCTTTCTTTTTGCTGACCAGAAATAATACTTAAAGTTTCGTTTTAATATTATGTCATTCGTTTCAGAAAACTATTACAGAAGGCGAATCTTTTATTATCATGTCAGAACATGATATTGTTTTAGGATTGAGGTTTTGTTGAGTCAGCAAAAATCCGTAGGCGAAAAATTGAAATTTTATTATCTGCACGAGCACCTTAAAAAATCAGCTTTTAATAATATGATGTCATCCCATTTACAAAAGCTCTGATTAAAAAAATGGTTAATGACCTCTAGCTAATAAAATCTAGAAAAATGTCAGTTTGAGCGCGTGAGTATATGAAATGAAATAAATAGGAAATGCGATATTTTTTGAAACCATAAATGCGAGACAAAGTTTTTTGGATCGTTTACAATACTAAAGATATTTATTCAAATGGAACAATTAAAATGAATAAAAATATAATTTAACTTGCAAGAGCACGTGGTGCTTGGCCTTTCAAGAAATGATTTTCTGACATGATACCTTTAAATATGGAAAGCAGATTCAATTTAAATCTTTTTTATTTTTATTCTTGAAGGAATGGCTATTCCGTAAACGCTTGAACCAGATAACAATGAATTTACCATTTTTAATACTTATTTTCTAAACGTAGGAATAGCTTGTTAATAATAAATCCTCATAAGTGTTAGTGATTCCTTTTCTCTCCGATTTTTATCTAGTAGGTTTCACAAATCAAGGACTTTTAGGACAATAGATACATCAGCTATTAGTTGAAGCGATCACTGATATACCAGCTAGTAGCTTGATTTTGGTTTATATAAGTATAGAAGGTCCCTGAAAAAATTTCGAAAGAATCCGCCTACATTTTCTTGCTTTTGGAGAGAAAATAGCCATCATTTTGCCAGATCTTCGCTAGTGATTTAATACTAAAACACGTATCAATTTACCATTATAAATGCGGAAAAGAGCCCTATAATTATCGCCTTCATATTTTATGTCTTTTGATCCATGACATCTCCTAACTATCTAGGCAACCGGTTTCAATTTCATCTCCCAACTATTTAGACAACTAGTTTCAATTTCATCTCCTAACTATTTAGGCGACCGGTTTCAACTTTCTTTCGGTTATTCATATAAGCGTTCAGGACAAAAACATGGTTCAGTTGCTATTTTTGATTTTGCAAAACCTTTATATCTTTATTTGTATTGCTATAGTTGGTGTTCGTTTGTAGAAAAGGCACAAAGTAACTAATTTCAAAAGTTATGACAATTATTAAATTGGCTTTTTTCATTAATAAATAAATTTTGCATTGTCCAGGCCTGACTTAGCCTAGTATGGGTCCGGGCAAAGACTTTTTTGGGGCCTCCTTTTCTTTACTAATTTAATAATGAAGAACATTCTTTAAAGAAGGACACGTAAAATAAAATTTTTATTCGATTTGGGGGCCCCACTTTTGTTGGGGCCCGGAAACACAAATACAGAATTATTCCGACTTGCATTATCCTATATATCAAAGGTAAATTTAATTTCATTTCTTCAATAAAAGCATTATAATATAAATTTTCCGAAGAGATAAATGCTAAAAAATTATGATTAACTACGCCATTTCTCTACCTTTCTAAAAATATATTGATGCTCAAAAGTAACGAAACTACATGAATTTGTTCTATTTCATTTCCGAAAGCCTTAATATATTTTGCTATGTAACTTATAATTTTACGTTACATAACGTTAGCATAAAAGAATGTTTAAGAGTAAAACTGTTTCATTCTATTCATTCATCAAATATTACTGTTTACAAAACGCATCAGGAATTTAACATTTCGTCTGTGTTCTTATTCATCAGTTTATTATAACTTCGTCCCATTCTGACACCTCGCTTTAATCACAAAGCATCCACCCACATTCCCAGATACATCTCTATACACACATCTTCTCCGAACCCTCCCATCCAGTAAAAGTGAGCATCTTGTTAATCCGAAGAGATCGGGGCTTAACTTTAATGGACATCGCTGTGACTTGGAATCCATTATCACTGATTGGTTCGCTCTCTCGTTCTCTTAGCTGTTCGCGCTCTAGCCGGCTTGCCTCGTTTGGCTTAGCAGCTACCTTTTGGCGATCAATGTTTGGCGCATTTTTCATTAAAGTGTACTGTTTACTGTTTATAGTTAATGATTTCATATTTTTCTTTTAGTTCTTAAAATTATAGATCTATGTAAGCATATCATTTTGTTTTCTTAAGTTATCTAGGTAAACTTACATATAAAATTATAAAATTACCTATTATTTGTGTATTAAAATAAAAAAAAAAATACTGTGAAAAAAAGAAAATGTTCAGGTCATTACGAACTGACTGTGAACTTTTGCTTTAAAGTTTTGTTCTAAAGATTTTTATTTATTTGTCTTTAACCGATAGGAACATGTAAGAAAGTGTTCATAATACAGTTTTTTTTTGAAATTTTTTTCTATTTAATGATAAAATTATGTTAAGTAAAATTAATAGAATTTTAAATCGTTCCTGTCTATTTTTTTAAAAAATAAATTGATCAAAAAGATGTTTTTCAAAATGTTCTCTTAAAAATTGTTTGTTCTTTTATCGAATCTTTCTATTTTTTTAATTTTATTACATATTTTATAGAACTAACTGTTGAAAGAGATATAATTATTTCAAATGTGTTCTATTTTTTTCCTGAAAACCGCTAAAAAAAGCTGTTATTTAGGTTAAAAAATATCTAACATCTATGTAATGTGTTGTTTATTTATACAACCTAATCTTCCTCATTTTTTTTTCGTCCTTTCAGATGTTTTCTCTAAATAAAAAATATATCTGGAAATCAATTTGGAAAAAATATTTTTTATTTAAAAAGAAAACACGGGCAAAATAAATACTAATATTTTTCTGAATAAACAACGGATTTTCTTCATTTTTTCTAAATGAAGTAAAAAGTTAACATCTTTATTCCAAAAATAATTTGCCTTCTTTCCCAAGCTGCTAATTGTTATGCTCTACTTATCTATATAGAATTAAAAACTATCTTTAGTCCATGATTTTGAACCTCTTCGATGGTTTTTTAAACACTACATTATGAATATGAATGATGGATATTGTATAGTTTTAATTCAATTTATTTTTTATTTCATCCTTTTGTAAGTGACTTTAATGTAATAGAAAAGATTCCAGTTTTATTTTCATGTTATCTATTTTTGCAGATAGTAATTGCTTTAAAAAAATCATTTCTTAGACTAATTTTTTAACATTAATAATTTACACGTTCGTTGCTACAACTCACGCTTGTGATCCGGACTTTCTATTAAAAAGACTTCTTTATTAATTTATAACTGGTATAGAGATGGTGTCATGTTATTAGAAAATAGGTGTGAGCCTTAGGGGATTAACGCAGTTTCTAAGGTATTCATTTTTATTGTATTAATCTCTTTTTTTAACTTAAATAAAAATGTTTTACATAAATAAAATTACTCTGATTTAAATTTTTCACATTATTTTTATTCATTCAATTCTTCACCAATTTCGTTTATTTATGTTTCGAAATATTAATAAGGAAAAGTGCACGATGAATGAGTGCCTTCAAAGATCAAGATTTCTATATATGGAAATGATTTTCGCAAATAAATAATCGATTTTTACTGCATCTCAAAAGAATTACTTACTGTAAGGTTGCATTTATTTTCTTCTGCTTCTAATTGCTTAGCTGCATAATATCAAAAACTGCCCAGCTGATTCATGTTGAAAGACTGCCTTTTGGCGAATCCAATTAATCAATCTCGCCAATTTTGGCGAGAAAGATTTTTTTTTTTTCATTCCCTCCCTCGAAACCACAGCACCCCTGTTCAATTGGCGCCCAACCTGCTAAAAGCGACGAGGCTGGATGAAAGGAAACAATCCTCGTTTTTCACCCACCAAATGCGACACTTCTAATTTTCCGTTCCATTTGTTATTAAGGAATGGCTGATCTCAAATGCTCCCTTTTTCCTCTTTAGACTTTCCATGGAGAGGAAGTTAGGTTGCTTTTTTTACCCACCTAATCTCTCTTTTTCTTAATATTGTTTAATATGTTTTTTTATTTCTTTAATAAAACTTCTATTATATTCAAAAATAGGAAAAGTCTTGGTGTTCAAAGTTAAATTCTATTTCATCGTTGTCTGTTTTAGTCATAAATCTATCATTTAAATGTTGTAACACATAATTTTTTCCCCTCTCTAGATATATAAGAAAGGATGAAGAGCCAAAATGGATATTTTTACTATCTTTCATATTATTATGTGATTTATTTTATCGATATGCATGGGGTTATTTATTTGTTATGAAGATTCGTACCGGAAACAGATTATGAGTATTTTCTAATACATTTAACTTGCCGGAGACATAAATAGCGAAAGCTTTCTCTAATAGATTTGTAAAGCATCGACAATTAAGCATTTGAAAATCCTGTCTGAACTTTTGGGGACCTTTACAATGTTGAGAAGTGATTTTCACAGCGTAGACCATAAAGTCAATTTAGATATAATTAAGTATTAAAAATATGTTAAACGATTTTACAAATGGGTTCCATTCCTTTTAGTGAGTACGAAATAAAATTTTAAATTGCAAGCAGATATATTTTTAAATAAATCGTATGGGAATTTGTTATTGTGTTTTCATGTTTTTACCAAGTGGTTTTCTATATCGCGTATATTACGATTATAAAAATTCTGTTTTTGAAATTAAAGTTTATCCTAAGTAATCAATAATTAAGAAACAAAATCACAATATTAAAGTAAATCGGTTGTTTTCGATTGTGTATTTTATATCACCAGTTTAAGAAATTTTCGGAATAGATTTGTATTTGAATGTAAGAGGAACAATTATGTGCACCCTCCTGTCATTGTTCACCTGACGTTTTCCCATGAAAAGAAAGTGAAAGAAAATTAATACACTTCATAAAGCGGACGAGATGAGGACTAAAAAAAATGCCCACGTTATTCATCCAAATTCTTCCATGGCAACCCTACAAAAGAAAAGACCCCAGAATAGACAGGAGAGGTGGAAAGGGAGGGATGAAGGGAAGAATAATTGGCCCGTGACCATCCGATCAGCCGGAATTATAATTTTCTGAACGACCTTCGAGTCAGTTTCTTCTTTCTCTCTTGATGTTCGACACCCCCTGACCATCAAAACCGCCAAACGATCTGACCTTCGAATGCGTGTGCTCTATCCAGACGGAGAAACGAGTCGGCCCCTAGTTTTTGCGGGCCCCCAGTTTACTTCTAACTTTTTTATATCATTTTCGCGATCCCTGCGGCTCTATCGAAGTGTACAACACGATGGAATGCGGAACACGCGGCTCTGGAGAAGTTTTTGAAGGGGGCAGACACAAATTAATTTCACGTTATTTTTCGGTCTGGAAGCGTGAAATGCTTATCATTTAAGACAACCATTGTCCAGACGTGTTTACATGTGAAAACTTAAGACTACTTTAAAAAGCTTTAAAGCTGTTTAAGGCCAACATTTTTTTTAAACGTCTGACATTTTTTTTAGAAAATAAATATAAGACTTTTAGGATATGGATCTAATTCTTTTCGAAAATAAAATTTAAAAAGAAATATTTAAAATTATTATTAAATAATGTGGAATGTTTGTGAAAGTTGATTGTTGACAGCTAAAACATTTATTTATTAATCATAATTTTCTTGCTGATTTAGCTTATTGTTTATATTTAAAACTTATTCAATTAAAAAATGTTTAGTTATTTTTTTTCCTTGCAAAGGAGAAATAATAGTTTGCTTTTTTTTCATCGAATCAGCGTAAACACTTAATTCAAAACAACCTAATTGATCTACCTAAGTAATTTGAACTATAATTTAAGAAAGAGTATTTAAACCACTCAGCATCATGCTCTAATTCGGCTTTTGCGCTAAAAAATTCGAAACCACCAACCAATTATACCACTAAGTTTGAAGGTAGAGAAGTTTTTTTCTTTTGTTTAGTTTTATGATTGATTCTAATTTTTTAGACATATCTGCACTGTGGGTAATATACAGAAAATTGCAAATTATATTCAAAAATACAGGTGCTTTGTGGGATTATTTTTATTTACTTTTATACTATTGTACTTCGCTAAGGGGTTTTGTGCCGAAAGTTGAGTGGTCAGTAAGCCTCTTAATTCCATGATAATTTGAGTTCGCCTTATTGCTAAATCTAAATATTTACTTTTTATCTTATCTATCACCCCTCTTGTGACAAGATAAAGCTCTCTTGACACAAGACATATGTGGAGGGTTTTAGAATGCGAGAACAAGCATTAATTGAATACATCTTATTTTATAACACATAAATAGTTCTGATATAATCAGAATTACGAAACGATTTACATATCTTGCATAAAAAAATATATTGCATGACTTTTATTTTGGATACCACACCAATGAATATTTCTTTTCTGAAACTTTGTTTATGAAATCAAAACGCTTATTAAGGTATGGAATTTCAATTTTAGGGAAAAATTTAAAGAAGAAATAGATAAAAGAGTTTCCGATTTGTTGAAACTGATAAGAATAAAAAACAATTTAATAATAAAACTATTCATCCATAAAAATATAATAGGACTTTAAATTAATAACTCATCATATTTTTCTTCTTTTTTTCTAATTTTTAAAAATATTTTTGAAACAATTTGTAGGATGTTTTTGTTTTTAAAAGGAAATGCAAATTTGTAAACAATGTAAAGAGCTACTAACATAATAGCTCTTTTCTTTTCTTTTTTCACCATTTTAAAAGAAGAATGATTAAAACAAAATTTTAGTGAAAGAATGCTGATTATTCCGCCTAAATGTAGATATTTTTAGTTACATTTAAATCACGCGTATCTTTAATTAAAGGATATCTGCCATGGTGAGTTTTAAACATACAATTAACTCACTGAATGATTGGAGTATCTGTGGAGCCCTTCAACAACATGATGGATAAAGATCACCCAATAAAAAGCTGACTGTGTGCCTGTTCCAAAACTGACTGTCCAGAATTGCATAACAGATAAAGTCTATTTCCTGAAGATGAAGTGTGAAAAAAAAAGTCACCGTCTAATTGTTTTTTCTCGGGGTTAAAGCATCCGGGATTCTAAGAAGGACATAGTTTACTCACTCAGCATGAAGGCTTCTTAAAGAGGTGTTTGTTCGGGTCGAACGGATGAGAACTATATCCGGCTCGTGGCAAAACTTCGTCGCGCATCACGGGAGGTATCAGTGGTAGCAATTTGCACTCTTCTTATGCGTTTTCCAATGATCTTTTTTATTGCTTTCCACCATTTCAATACGATCGAATCTTTTTTTCTCTCCTTTTTTTCATCTGGGAAGTCTTCCTTTGTTATTACTGATATGACCATTTTGTGGAAGTTATCATTAAGATCTCAAATGGAACATTTCTGTCGAGCATGAGTTCGGAAGAAAAAAAAGTGGCATTCGTTCTAACGTTCTTTTATGTTTGGGGGATTCAACAAGATCAATTCTTATTCCATTGTCTGTTTTTTACTAATATGTTTTTAAAAAATGCACACATTCAAGTAATGTTTTTTTTTTTCTTCTTAACTATATACAAGTATATCAGAAAACAATATTTAAAAAAAATTAAATAAATTATTCTATGACTTATTATATTTTCACATTCTTCTTGATATCTTTTGATATCAAGAAGGGAGGTTGATAATTCGGAGGGGACGATAATTCTATTCCTCATTCCCGGTTAGGAAAAATTAAAACGAAGATATTTTACTGTATGAAATGTTTGAATAAAGAGTTATTTCAGTAATTAATTATATTACTGTAGAACACGTGATTAGTAAAACCCCCTTTTATTTCCTTTTTTATGTACTTTATATGCTTGTAATGTCGTGTAACTTTTTATTTATAAGATTATCATTTAAAAATAAATGTTCTTTGTTATTGATTTATTTATCTTACTAAATGTTTATTTTTCTTCTTTACAGGTGAGAATTTTTTTTACTGGTGGCAATAGGAATTTATGATCGTCGACTTGAAGTAAGGTTTCTGAAACAGCCATTTAACATTTTATTAACAATTTTAGCATTAAAATTATGCGTTATTTTGAATTAAAAAGTTACTGCAATAAGTTATTATTGAATTTTATTGATTTATAGAATAAATGAAGAGCGAGCCTTCAAAGATTATGAATTAGATTATATATGAGTTCCTAGATAAATTATATATTTTGTTATAACAAAAATTATTCTTCAAGTGAGCCCCCCCCCCATCATGTACCCCAAAATTTTCATTTTTATTTCATTAACTGACTTCTAAATAGTAAACATTATTGGTTTCATATTATAGAGTGGTGAAAGTGGCTCATATAACTTATTCAATTTTGTTTACTGTTGTTTTTCTCAAGATACTAAGCTTAAGATTAATTTTGTGTACTTTTGTTTTTCCCTAGGTAAATTTAAAATCAGGTTTGTTTTGTTTTTCCCTAGGTACTTAAGTTAAAATCAATTTTGTTTACCTTTGTTTTCCCTTAAGTACTTAGTTTAAAATCAGTTTTGTTTAGCGTTCAGTTTAAAATCAGTTTTGTTCAGTTGGTACTTAGTTTAGAAATAGTTTTGTTTGCCTTTGTTTTTCCCTAGGTACTTAATTAAAAATCAGTTTTGTTTACCGTTGTTTTTCCCGAGATAGTTTAAAATCACTTTTGCTTATCGTTGTTTTTCCTTGGGTACTTAATTTAAAATCTCTTTTGTTTATAGTTGTTTTTCCCTAGGTACTTAAGTTAAAATCAATTTTGTTTACCTTTGTTTTCCCTTAAGTACTTAGTTTAAAATCAGTTTTGTTTACCTTTGTTTTTCCCTAGGTATTTAGTCTACAATCAGTTTTGTTTATCTTTGCCTTTCCGTAATGCAGTTTAAAATGTTAAATCCCCTAGAAATTAAAAATTGAAATTTTCTTTGATTTGAGGTCATATAGTGAATAAAATAAATTTTACTGCATTATGATAATAATTTTCATACAGTGTGTAATCCTAATCTCGATTTAACAGCCAATTTCTTCAAGAAATAGGCAAATATTTCCAACCGTAAAAATAGTGATGAAGAGAACTATATTTTATTTTTCTTAAATCAGTGAATTTATTTTTTGAGAAACTTTCGAACAATAAATTTTTATATAATACCCCAGTCCTATTAAGCTTATTAGTGATTTTTTTTCGTCACCTTGAACATTTTAAATGAAATGATTCTTATTTTCTGTTATCAAGACTTACTAAATTATGAAGCTTTAAACATAAGCTACCGAAATAGACTGATTTTAGACAATTTCAACTACTTTATCTAATCCGTTCATTCCGATAAAGAAATTTCATTTCTTCGTAGTGATTATTGAATGATCGAAAATTATGAAATCTATAGTTTTCTATATCGGTCAGATTTGATCACAGATGGGGGTGTTTTATTATTTTAAATATTAGATTTTCATAAAATATTTTACTGAATTTAACTATTAAGATCAGAAGATAAGATAAAAATTTAGAGTTCATAATTCTTTCAGCAATAGATATATTGACTGAGACATTATAAAATATGATTAATTCTCTGTTTTATCTCAAGAAATTTTTCAGTTTCAATTTTAATCTATCTTTAGAGGCGTAGAAATTAGCTACTGTGCTAGTATTAGAACGGAAACCAATGCAACTCTGATTATTTTTGTTTTGTCTATTTGATTTTATATATACCTAGTGTATTAAAATAATTCATTGTTATAATCCCAAAATCATTTCGTTATTAATTGTTATTATTAATCATTACCAAAAAGGGATTCAGTTATTATATATTTTTAATGACGAATTTATGGTTGCCCGATTAAAACTACGACGAAAGTTTCACGATGTGACTGTATCGTATTACATAATTTGTATTTTATTTCCAATGAAAGTAAACCTGATTTTTTCTAAAAGTGATGAATTTAGTTAAATATCACATGGATGGTTATCATTTGGATGGTTATCCTTTACTTTATCTATCCTTTTATTTTTATCCTTTTATCCTTATCCTTTTTTTATAGTGATATCCTAGTTATAACATCTACTACTAATAAAAGTCGGTTTTGTATACGTGATTTTACCACCTCTCCCACTTTTTTTCTTAGCTGTATATTAAATATCTTTTGAAGCATGTAATACTAGCTGTAGTGGTCTCCGTGAAACTTTCTTTCATTTTCCCCAATGAAGGTCTTTATCCTTCCGCTACATAAAATTGTGGATCTTGGGTTAAGCCATGAATCGATTGCATGACTTAATGAATTAAAGGTACGGCATACAGAAATTTGGCGTCAAAGTTCGGTATACGTCAAAGTTCGCCAAAAGAACTTGGGAATTGTATTTTTTCTGAATCTGTCGCAGCCTTACTGCTGACGGATTAACACCAAAATCTGACACGTAACTACAATAATAGTCAAAATATACAGAATTTCATAGACTTCATTAGTTATAACGTTTACATGTAATGTGAAAGTACAGATCGACAGATGGTCAAACCTTTCATATATTTGTTTCAAAATTTGATATCCAAAATTTAGATATCAACTCCAACATTTATTTGCCTAGTTCTCTGCGTTTATTTGGGATATTTATAAAAGATATATTTATTTTTCACAATAAATAGACGTTAAAGTATAAAGTAGTTTTAAAAAATAACAACAAACGGTTTATGTCTCTCAACTAAAAAATAATTCTATTAGATAGTTTGTTTGCTTACCGCAACATCGTTTGTTATTTATCTATAAATTCGGTCATAATTCCATACATTAAATTTTAGCTGCCTATTTGAAAACATTTTTGAGTTATCGTGCTCACACATAGACAAATAGTAATATAACAGATGTATATTTTTCGGATTCAAGTAAGTCCGGTATTTGAAGATTCCTCAAAATTTCGATTTTTAATGATTAATTAGTATGCTTTCTTTATACTTTGCATGTGATAAAATAGAAGTTATTTGATATGCAACAGTCAATAATATTTTCAGGTTTTTATTGTTATTTATATATATATTTATTTATTCATTTTGAATTTTCAGTATGAGATGGCTTGCTACACTTAATTTGTAAATGATAAACGTAGTTTAGCTTATTTTATAAATAATTTTATTTCTTTCTGGAAAAATAAATAATTTGAAACAATTTGTTAGATATATAAAGACGTCATTCATTTGAAATCATTTTGTATTTTCTATTGAAATATTTGTGCATTTTTTTTTCTAATCTGTCAATTAATTTTTGAAAAAATATATAGATTTACTCTCTTTATCTAACTGTTTGTTTTCGAAGAATTACTTTTTAATTTTGTTTCATAGTGAGGTAATATTTAGTAATGACTTATAAAGTTGCATAAGTATCAAAATATAGAATGTATTTATTTTTTTAAATTTCATTCATATGTATTCAGTACATTGCGGTCATTGTTTATGGCATTTCTTTATAAAGAGTAGATGGTTTGTGGGTTTTTATGAGAAGCGATGGTAGGCAAAGTATAGTGCCTACCAACTACATTAGTTGGTAGGAAAATCTGTTTTTTCAGTTTCTACTTTCAGTTCACACTCCCCCTATATATCTTATTCAAATTTTGAATCGTTAATAATATACTTTTTATTCACCCAATCAAGTTCAAATACATTTTTATAAACTTATAATAGATGGCACTTGATGTCAATACATTTTATTCAAATATTAATTCATTAATTAAATTTAACTATCTTTTAATACTTTAAATAGAATTTTTGCAGTTTGTAGTGAAAATTGAAATCATCATACTGTAGCTCAATCGGTAAAGTGCAAGGATTTCAGTATTTTTCCCGCGAATGTGAAGAATGCAAGTTTATTTCGTGCAAAAATCAATAATTTTTTGATAAATTAATTATATTAATTGTAATTATTTAATAAAAAGCAACTAAGATTTATAAAAAAAATTCTTTGTTGACCAAAGAACGATTTGACTTAATTTTTTTATATTACTTGTTATTGTCTGAATCATCAAAAAGAAAACAAAAAACAAACAATCGCGTCTTGCATATAAATCTAAAAGAAGTTAATGATTTTATCTTTTTTTAAATCATTGTTTGCAAATTTCACTCCCGTTCCATTTATTTGCCTGCAGAAAAAGTAAGTTAAATTGTTAATTAGATAAATAATCAAACTTTAAGTTAAAAAACAATTAAATTTATACTTAACTTACTTAATAATAATTAAATTACAAACAATAAAATCTCTTTGTTTGACTTACTAAGAGAATCTCTAAAAGATGTATCATCACCAAAAGCTACTTGTCATCGATGCCTTAACTTGTTTCAGAACAAAAATGGATAACCTGGTTTCTGTCGTACAAATAAATTTTAATTTATAATCTCTGCAATACATTTTGAAATGAGACATTCAAAGACCTTAAAGAATTCTATTCACAATTTAGAAACAGCTGAAGTTTCATCATTCTGATGATATCTTTTCTTTGTTTATTATGCATTTCTTTTTAGCCACATGCAGATCGAAATTGCTCACGGAAGTATTATTATTCAAGCAAAAGATACTCTTTTAACTTTGGAATAGAATAAACACTTTGCCCGAATAAGTTTTTTTTTCTTCCCTTTAACGCTTAATATACTTTTAGAGTGAATTCTTTTGAGGCTAATCATTGAAATGATCGATGCATACTATACAAATGCATTTCTCAGAAAGAAAAAAAAAATAGAAGAAGAAGAAGAAAATATGAGTAAGAGTAAAAGAAATTTCTATCTAGAAACTTTACTCGGCACAGAGGGTTTCTTGGTGCTCTGTGTTTAGAATTCTCCATCAGTTGACTTAGAAATATTTAAAGAGAGATTTAGCCAAGAGACTTGAAAGTGAGGGTGACTTTTTCCCCCTTCTTTCTTTAAATGCTTGAAAGCATTTTAGCATATTATCGGAAGATGAAAACAAAAATGAGAAACGTCAGCATGTCAACATATCCAAAATACACTCGGGATTTTGCATTTAATGACACGGACTCTTTACCTCCCAGTTTTACGCAGGAATTCCAGTTAAATGTAAGTTCAAAACATTTTTCTCATGAAAGTTAAAAAAGAAAAGAAGTGTATATTTGCTTTCTACTTAGAAGTTCACGATTTTTCTTTTCGTAATGGATTCTAAGTTTTTTCGTTTGCTCTGTGTGATTTAATGGAGAAGCCATTTATGTAAAATATCCGACAAAGTCGAAAAAAGAAGACCGGGTAAATATTTATAAGCATAAATGTAAAACGTTACCTTCCCGCTTTTGCAACAAATCGCTCGAATCGAAGCAAAAAACGAGTAAGAAAATGTTTGTAAATAAATAAAATATTCCATTATCGGTGCTTAGAGATGTGGAGTGAAAATGGTGCAGTAGAGGATTGTGTTGTCTTTACTAATTTTTGTTACCTGCTGGGATAGATTGTGTTTTCTTCTTTGCACATATACATTTTTTTCTCTTTATTTAACACTTTTTTCGATCTAATATTTTTTTGTAACTAATTTTGAGTTTTCTTAACTATATTCTGGTAGGGCAGAGTCCGTATGTAGTGGTGATTTTCAATCGTGTAGCTGCTTAGGATCACTAGTCCGTGTTGTCGCAGCAGACTGGTCATATAGAAACTTCATTTTTCCATTTCTCAGACAAATAATTTTGTAAAAAAAATACGAATTCTATTAATTGAAAACGTTTAAGGATGCATTAATAGTTCATAAAGTGCAATTGATTAGATTTCGATACGGTTTAAGACGTTTACTTCGTTATGACAATATTTATGGATACCAAACTTTGCTTCTGAATGTCCCGAGTTCTATTCCCGTTTCGGGTATAGTTGTTCTTCTGTGTTCTATAAGTAAGGTGTGTGAATGTGTCACTCCCCGTGAAAAGGGGATGTGCGAGCAAATGTGTTGAGTGAATAGCAAAAGTCATACTCTTGACCCAAGTAAGAGCTACTACAAAACAAGAGACGCTGATTAGGCGAAAACCGCTGACTACCTTCAGCGAGCTTTCCCATGGCAAGTGCCATAAGAAACAACAACAACAAAAAACTCGGTACAAAATGGCTGTCGAGTAGACTTGAGTCCAGACAAATAAATAAAGGCATTCAAATATAAAAAAAATAATGGGAAAAAGATTAACCAAAAATATATTTTTCACATTGTTGTTGCTGTTGTTTCTTATGGTACTTGGGCTGGACAAACTCGCTGAGGTAGTCTGCGATTTAAGCCTAATCAGCGTCACTTGTTTTGTTGTTGCGCCAACTAGGGCCAAGAGTACGGCTTTTGCTACACACTCATCACATTTGCTTTCACATCCCCTTTCTACGGGGAGGGGTACATTCACACATCTTACAGATAAAACACAGGAGAAAAAACCATGCCCGAACCATGACTCGAACCCGTGACACCCAGATTCTGGAAAAGACGCGCTACCTCTGTACCAGGACGTTGGCATTTTTAACATTTGTTAATATAAATTGTAAATTTTCATTCAATTAAAAATATATTGGAAGTATGAAACTAAACATACTTTTTTTAAATGTATGAGCTTAATTTAATATAACACTTGGGTCGCAAAATTTACAAATCTCCGACTAGTTTGTGAGAGACAGTAATGGTAATTGAATTGGGATTTTAGGCTGTTGAGATTTGAGATCCAGAATAAATAAATAATTAAAAAAATATCCCCGTGACTATAACTAAAAAAGGTTATTAAGCACCAAAAAAATGTGAATTAATTTATATTTTTAGAAATTTGATTTAATATCTGATCATAGAATTGAAATATATATTACATAGGAAAATAAAAAAGAAGAAGAAAAAGAAACAGATATTTCAGCCATAAAAAATTGTTCTTACTATTAAGACAAGTGATTACAAAGTGAATTAGTTTCAAAATTTGAAGTGTCAAAAAGTTATTTTACATCAATTACATGAGCATGAATTGACCCATTAAAAAGTTCACTTCTGCATTTATTATAGAATTCTTAATTGCCAAGTAAACACTTTAATATGGGACCAATAATTACTTCTTCACTCAGAATTCACCTAGAGAATGTTATAATTTAAATCATACGTATATACGCCGATAACAATTTCACTTTTAAATAATTTCCCTCTTTTATTATTGCATCTGCATGAATTGCTAACAATAAAATTGCTGGTTGTTTCCTCACAGTCAGATCACATCATTTGTAAAGGCAGTTGTTTTATTGTGTTGTAAACGAAAGGAAAATTAAGTCGCCCTTTTCTTAAAAGGCTCGGTTAAAAAAGCAAACAGCTGTTGAGCACACTTACAGCAATGTTTAAGTTATTAATGAGACAGAATTCTTATTTATTTTGCTCTTTTTACTTTTCTTTTGGCGGAAAGTCAAGAAAGCTTGAGAGATGTCTTGAAGAGGCCAACACCATTGATTTTACCCCGAGTCTAGTTATTCTGTTGCTAGTAACTGCTGGAAATTAAGACATTCTTAGTTATTCAGCTTGATAAGATTCGCATTTTATGTTTAAACGTTCTGTGTTCTTTTATGGTTATGAGTTATTTCATAAATTTAAAATCTTAGTTATTTAATGCCATAATTTTATATCAGAGGGATTATGATCTAGATATAACTGAATTCCAGTATTTGAAAAGACAAATGTCTAAGTCAATTAACTGTCAAATTTTACTATTTATATCTAATGATATCTTAAAATTATATTAAACCCTAATTAATTTCCAAATTTTTATCAATTTATTTCATAGTTTCATTCTAAAAATATTCTCTTATTTCCTGATCCATTCCACTTTTTCTAGCTAATTAATTAAACAGAAACTTTGTAAAATAGCTGAATCGGTTAAAAGCTGACAGATTCCCACACTTCGAGTGAAGGGATAAAATATTGCCCATTGCAGCACAATTTTTAAAAAATCCCAATGATTCCTTTGCATGTGATTGCCATGCTATAGAAATCCCTATTTAAATAGATTATATATTCACAGGGATAAAAATTCATGCACTTTTTCTCTATTCGTTTTGTATCGTTCTGTGTTGGGCTCGTCGCTTTTACTTGTACATAATTGTGCCTTCCATTATGGAATAAAATGGACTTAAAACCAAATTGTCGTCTATGTCTTCGAAACCGTCTTTTGCTTTAAACAAAAACTATATATATATATATATATATATATATATATATAAATTTAAAAAAAAAAGCATATTAAGCTCAACTTACATTAAAAAATGAAGTTAGAAATTATTTATTTTGATTTTGAGAAATAAAAAGTTAATTTTGTGAATATCTTCTATCAATAAAGATGTGTTAGTATGTGGGAGGAGGTTATATCTCTCTGTGTATGGGCATTATGTGTATTTAGACCAACAACTAGCAAGCTTGGCACATATATACTTTGGAGAGTAGGAATGTGCACCTCGGTGAGTATCTAATACATTTTTTTTTTTTTAATAATAGCATGTTTTGGAATGAAAGTTCGAATTTCTTTGATTTTTGTGTGCGTGCACACGTGTTTAAGTTAACTTAATTAAATACCGGGTCCGTTGAAGAGTATTTGCCAATTTTTCAGCCAAAATGAAAATAATTATTTTTTATCAATTTCTTTACCTAAGTTAAACTTACTGAGCTTACTTTTTAATTGCTTTAAAATTAACCTAACGAAAAAAAAATCCCAATTGACGATATGCAAGTTTTTTAGTTTTCTTAACCATATAAAATTGTATGCTAAACTGAAACGTAACGTAATTGTGATGAGGACATAAAGTTCTTATATGTAACTTTTACTGCGTTCCCCAAAATACTACCCTTGAGAGTTTATCTTAGTTTTTGATAAAGCCTAGTTTTTAAATTAAATCGGTATGCTTTTATTTTATTTGAAATTGCTCATTGCAATGTTTTTATAAAGTTACGACAATATTTTTCTTCATGACGTTATTTAATATTTCTTTCTAAACAAAATCTTTATTGAAAGAAAACACTTGTCCAAACGATTCAATTGTTTGTTTACTATTGAGTGTTTGTAGCTACATCATTTTAAGTGCAATAGTTTTTTAAAGTCTATTGTTCCCATTATAAAATGTTTTTGCGTTATGTGTAATCATGCTCAGTTATGTGCAATTAACTATTATTTATCTACGCATGTTTATTTTGCTATCGCAGTGTCTTATCTTTTATTCTTAAAGATTATCTAAATTTAAAATCAACATTCTGCGAATGGTTGTTTAATTTATTTAAATTCAGTCAACTTTGAATGGCATCATTCGTGAATTTGATTATTGTTCTCATTCGGCATTAGAAAATGATGTAGTAGTTATGTCATGGACGAATAAAAATAAAGTGATTATATGATCTGATCAATTCTGAAAAGTCAGAGAGTTCCATGGTGATGAGTTGAAAATGTAATTCTGTTGAATCAATGCTTGTTTTGGGGAGCCAGACAAGAACTATTTGAATTCGTAAAACTGAGAGTCCAGGAACTGGTATCCACTTTTCCAAAATTCTCTGTCACATAGAGAAATTTTTGACATAAACGAATATGTTAACCATCAATTCGCGTAGATGGTTGATACTGGTGAAATCGAATGTCAAAACCTTCTTTTTTCTGTTTTAAAGCATAAATTATGCCCTTAAGCAAAGGATCAAAATCGCATTGTTCTAACTTGTCCAAAAAATATATGTTCTAAAAGAAAACTTTTTTTAAAACTAAAAGATACAACAAAAACTAAGGTTGGTTTAATTTATTATTTTCCCCATTCTTTTTATATCTACCTCAAGTATACAAAGGAATATTTTTTCAACTTTCTTTTATTTTGTCTAATATTATATTATATTATATATCATCAGAGCGTAAAGAAGTTTTGCTTCATTTTTCTTTTCTCAAAATGAGGCAAATGTAAAAGTTAAGTTGTAAAACTTAAAAGTATGTATGTAGTAAAAAGTTAAGTTGTGAAATTTTTTAGAAATTAACTTTTTTTTTAAAAAAATTCTTGATATCTTTGTAACGGGAAATAATTAAATTTTGGGAGAATTAGAGATGCCGAATATAAATTCTAGAAAAGAAGCTGAAATGTGTATTTCATCGGTTAATCTAGGATGTTCAGTCATCTTTAAAAAAAACGCATTATTAGTATTTATCTCTACACTTGAACCCTAAATATTAGTCATTTTATGAACAGTTTGGAAAATAAAGCAGATTGGAAATAGGACGGATAATGAATAAATCAATAGATATATCAACGGGAAATATTTTGATTGATACCTGAGGTCCGATACAGAATGAACCAATTCGTTATTTTAGCTAAAGTGAAATCATGTAGCTAAATTTAGCTATCTAAACGTTTTTAATAAAAATTTGAAAGTGAGCCATTTTAACGTATGTTAGGATTCAATATAAGGTAGCTAAAACTTTTTAGCCCACCATGGTTTTGAAAAGAAAAACATCATTCATTTCATATCTCCATTTTAATAACATATCTGGTGCAGTTTATGTAAAATTATGGGTTTTCCCCTCTTGTTTTTTAGCATTTCGTATTATGATTGCTGATTGGAGTTCAAAGATGACACAATTTAAATGTCTTAACTGGGATGTTTTTTCTCCTGTTTTGGAAATATACTATTGTATTGATTCAATTAACAGTTCATAGACTCTTGAGAAGATCGCAAAATACTTGTCTCTATTTTATATCTAATTGTTAACTACTATGTATCATGTAATTTTTAAATTATAAGTTTAAAATTTCAGTAATTTGTTGCATGGATCCGATTTGGGCAGTGCATTTAAAGGGTTAATTTTATATATACCAAATTGTTTAGGGACTTTAAAATTCAAGTGGAGAAATTTGGTATTACTTATTTTTAAATAGCTTGATAGTGGGTTTTGTATTATTAAATATCTAATCATTGTAATCAATACGATGAAAAAATATTTAGTTTGGTTATTTCATGAATATGATCCACTATTTTCGGATTGTTACTAAATATTTATTTTTTAAGACCTGTGAAGAAATAATCGTGTTTCTTAGTTTACTTTAGAGATACAAACTTCCATGCAAGCCCAAAAACTTTAGTAAATGATTCTTATGATGTTAAGTGTTATATCCATCTATTAATCTTGTTTCTTTTTCTATTTTTACCCTTGGAAACTTTGTGAAATATTCAGGACTTAAAGATTGAAAAATATTTAGGTAGTGTTTGCTGCAAGTTGGATTTTTTTAAAATTATATTCTATTGAACGCCACTTACATTTGTGTGTTGGATGGGGGGGAAAGAAATTTAATAATAATTAGTTTCCATGTAGTAACCGTAGATTGTTTATAGTTGTTTTCATTTTTAACATAAAATTATGCAAACTACCAAGAAATCTGCACATTAACAAAATTATACATACAATTTATTTTTTATCGTTCCATTTATAAAACAAGAATCACAAATCAATAGCAATTTGGAATTTTCATTATTTTTAACAAACAATGTATCTATTTTGTATCCTTCAAAATAGTAAATTATTTTGATAAAAGAAATAACCAATGCTAAAACTAAATAACCAAAGAATGAAAAAACAAACATTTAGTGTTCTAATGACTCTAAAATCATCACCAAGCAATGTTTTGCTGTTAATATATATCCCATGACATCTGTTTCATATAAAACAAAAATCACTACCCAATAGCAATTTGGAATTTCCGTTACTTTTAACAAACAATATATATATATATATATATATATATATATATAGTATCCTTCGAAATGGGAAAATATTTTGATAAAAGAAATAACTAATACTAAAACTAAACCAAAGGCTGAAAAAACAAACATTTAGTGTTCAAATTACTCTAAAATCATCACCAAGCAATGTTTTGCTGTTAATATATGTCCCAGGTCATCTGTTTCAATCTTATGGGCTAATCTGCAAACATCCTTCTTAATTTACTTACTGCTTACTCATCCGGAATCCTTTTAATGAATGTTTTCTTAAACAAAAACGTTACGCGGAGAAACATTATAGCTCCGAAAAATTCCTCGCAAATAGCCAGAGGACAGTTACCACTAACAACAACCATAGATAAAAGTTCGGAGAAATGTAAAAAATAGCTTGAAAGAAGAAAAAAAAAGAAAGGTCCCAAATGCATGACTTTAATACGTGTTATTTATGAGGATAACCTACCACAACGAATCTGGAAAAAAAGATTTTCCCCTGCAATAAAAAGAGTGGCTACCACTCAATGCAGAGAGGTTAGCAAGAAATAAATAACGCGTTAATGAAAAGGAGGAAACCATTAAAAAGGGTTTCCTTCATAGCACTCATAAAAGGATTAAGAGAGGGGTACATCAGGATTTTGAATTTGGGTTAATGCTCTTTGATTTCGAGGCCTACCGTCCCATAAGGGCTTTTTTTCTGTTATTTAAATGCAATTCTTGATAAGGTGGGTTGTATTCTTCTTTACGACTTCACCTTGGGTTAGTTTGTTGATATGTTTTAGACGGTTCTCCTATCTTCTCAGTTGAATGGTTTGAAATGTAATTGATTTATTTTCAACGCGTGGATTTGTTGTTGTTCTTTTGTTCGATTGGTGAAATTTTGGAAATCAATAAAAAATGATTTGGAATTGTTATTAGTTTTTGTTGTTGCGAGAAAGAAATGATGTACGATTTGTATTTTTATAAATTGGCAGGAGAATAAATATAGAAAAAACTATATACAAGCATACTGTTACTTTTAGTTTTTTTAATATGCGGTAAGAAAAAATAATTTAGATGGCAAATTAAAAGAAAAGAATAAAGTGTTAAAGTTTTAATTGATGTATTTCGTTGTTATCTTAGTAAGGTTTATGTTTTTCATTCGAATTCTTGCAGATTTCGTAAGGAATTAAGAAATATTTAAATTAAACATAGAAATTTTAATAATTTTTTTATTTATTCAAAATAAAATCGGAGAAAATTAGATTTATAGAAAATAATATAAAATAAATTCTGATTTTTTTTTTTTTGATGATTGGAGTGTATTCTTTTTTATTATAAAATTCTTTTTCTCTCTCTGCTGATTAATTATATCTATTGTTACTTTTTAAAAACTCAATGTGAATGCCATTTTTCAAACCTGTAACTTTAACCATAATTTTAATGTTAATTATTTTTCCGTAATCAACTTTTACGGTTAAATATTGAGTTCATAAAATCGATTCCATTGGTGTAATTCAAATTTACTTTGTAAGAAATAATTTTGTTTATTTTGTAAGAAAGTAAGTTGTTTATTTTGTTTGTTTTATTCAGTGAGAAATAAAAAGTAATATTTAATACTTTTATTGTTTCATGACAGATTTTTTGTAGTTAAAAACCATCCACCCCTATCAATGCATGAATCAGTTTCATGAATTCTATTTGATTTCAATCATGATAATAACTTCTTTATTTTAAGGTGCCTGCATCTTTAAGGAAACCAAACTGGATCATGTTAAAATAGTCTAATAATCCAAATATTTCTGATTCAGTAACTTAAAATCTGATTAATTTAAATAAATTTTATTTTTCATTTTTTTATTTTATTAATAAAACACATTTTGTAATGAAAACAGTGATAACCAATTCAATCAGGAAGAAATATCAATAATTGTCCAACTTCAATCAGGAAGAAACATCAAAAGACGTACAGATTATGTGCTTCGCTTAGATATACAGAAAGGATTTTGTGAATTTATATAAAACAATTACTTTCCTTCGGTATCATTGATTCTCTCTTTGTTTTAAGTTCTGCTTTATTGTCTCGTGGCAGATAGTCGAAAGCACCTCAACTCCATCAACCTCAAAGCACTTTTGAAAATAAGAAATTTAAAACTTTGTCCTCATGCATTCGAGCTTAAATCAGAAAGTTCTGGATATGATCTCCGCGATCTCCCTAAATCCAAGGGTCGATCCAACTGACTGGTCTTGATGAACGGCAAGCGGAACCGGATTGAACCGAAATCCTTCACCACGTATCTATCTCAAGCCAGATCTGGCGCATAAACGGACCATTTGTTTGGCACAGCCTCTAAATCGCCCCTAAGACTCCCGGATCAACTCTAGATCTGTCCGGCATCGCTTTCCACGATCTTTTTTTTCCCTTCATCTACTTTTTCTATATGTAGGTATATAAAGCGATGGATGGATATATTCTATATATATTTTCCCTTTTTTTCCCCCTCTGTCCTTGTCTAATGCGTTGCTGATGCCTCATGGTTTGTAAGTTGATTTTTTTCTTCTTGTTTGTAGCGAGGGAGAGGTTTGACGCGGCGTTGGAGAGGGAAGAAAAATGTTTTATTCTGTCTTGATGGATATTTTTTCCCTCTCTCTGTTTGTCACTTTTCTAAATCCTTGATGATACTAAAAACAAATGTGATATATCGAAACCGCTAGCGATGCCAGTTTTTTTTTCACTTATGTTTTTAGTTAAGAGTATTTTATAAGAATTTTTTTTTTCGTTCCCGCATTGTTGATTTTGTGTCCTTTTGATTTTTGCATTGCAATCATTGGTTAAAAGTAATAAGAAAAAATCTTTACATGTAGTCATTGTTTTAATCGATCACTATTATTTTATTTTTAGTTTCAATTATGATAAGAGAGGATATTTTAACCATAAAAAAATTCGAACTCATTATCTGGACGTATCACCACATTTCAAGTTTCTCTGAATACGAAAAATATATTTTCAGTACTGAGTTTATCTGTAAACATAATTCAAAAACTGTTCGAATTAGAATTATGAAATTTCGAATTACTTAGACTTTATACAATATTTGCAGATTTCTGTTGAATTTTGAACAAAATTGACTCAGAGTAAAACTGTCTATCTCGGTGCACGAGTACGTCTGGATAGCATAGCTGCTGAACCTAAAGGTCTAGAATAAAATTGATCTAGAAAGGTTTTCTGCAAAAGTTTGACATCTAGGATGTATATTCATCACATTCACAGAACCTAAAGGTCTAGACTAAAATTTATCTTAAAAGGCTTTCTGCAGAAGTTTGGCATCTAAGATGTGTATTCATCAAATTTTGAGCCAAATCTGTCTAAACATTGGCCGTTTGTGGGTTGATATTTTTACATGAATGTAATCTCGTTGATTTTAATCGGTGAACTTTTGGTATGTGTCATTGTGATTATAGTTGTAATTATACCAAATTTTAGTTTCAATCCATCGGAAAAAAGGCATCAAAAATACAAATTCTATTCCCATGTACTTCTGTATAAATCGCATGCCAGGGATTAGTATCCAAAAGATATCGCCCCATACATTCAGTAAAAATGCTAGGTTTACACCAAAACAAGCCAAGATTTCGTAACTATTGCTAGCCAAAACCATAAATTCGTAGCCTTGCTAAATTTTTATAATTTTATGCGAGTAGAGGAAGATAAATATATAAGAATGTATGCGAAGAAATTTAAGAGAGATGAAGTTCCTTTTTATCATGTGAGAACATGATGTTCTTTAGTTAGAAGGTTTTTTTGTCTCCGAAATTTACGAATTAAAAATAAAGATTATAAGCCTCCGAAAATTATCAGCCGAAGAATTTTTTAAAAAATTCTTTTACCAGTATTGCATTATTATTACGTATGCTTCTTTGAAAGCAGATGTGTTTTTAAAAGTTTGACCTGCTTCTACCAGTATTGCTTTATTATTACATATACTTCTTTGAAAGCAGACGCATTTTTAAAAAGATAGACGTAGAACTATGACATCATAGCTGTTATTTCATCTCAAATTCGGTCGAGATCCAAAACTTTGCCAGTTTGAAAAATTAGTTAGAAATTGAAAGTCTGAATATATATATATATATATATATATATATAATTACTCAGATGTTACGCTTCTTGTCAAACTATAAGTTTAAATTTATAGGTTTTTTAAAATTATAGCCTTTTCTTCAGAGTTTAGTTATAGATTTTTCTTTCTTTTAATTATAGGTTTTCATTCATCATCTTTTTTATTAGATTAATATCTTTAATTTAAGATATTAATCTAATTAAAAAGATGATGAATGATGAACTTTTATTAAGATATTAATTCGTTACTGCACTAACTTATGTAATATTCACCGAATCTAAACTTGTAGTATTCAAAATATTTTCTGAAATTCTCCAAAAATTGTTTTCGTAACTAATTTCTCTAGTAAATATAAATACTGATACTAATGATAATACCGATATAAATACTGATTTGAAAGAGTGTACCGGTTTTTATGCTCATTTAATTTCATGTTTATTTTTTGCAATTGTGATAGGCCCCATATTAATTTATTTTATTTTATCAAAACTTATGAGGAAAAAGTAATGGTTTCGGGACTTTTTATAGGATATATTTACTGACTTTTACATTCGTGTCATTGTATTGAGTAATCATAAGGTATAAAGACATTTTAATTCACGAGTAATGCAGATTATTCGATATTTCTTTAAAATTGGGCCATTTTCCTCATTATTTAGGTTTTTTCATTACAATAGGGCGAATTGAAGATTTGTACCATTTATTTCAAATTTGCCCATTCCTTAATTTAGCATATATTAATTTCTTTTCAAAGATTTTGGCGAAAAGAACCTTAAATGGGATAAAAATTATTTATTATCATCGCATTTTTGTTACTTCTTTTTTTTAAAAAAAATTCTTATTATTTGTATCGTTTTAATTTTTTATCAGTATTATTTTGTGTTATAAATTATGCATGTTTTTCTCGTCCACCATTTTGATGTTTCCCTTAAAGAAGATTATATATATTATCGAAGCAACGTAATGAATGAGGTACAGCAGTTTTAATGAAGTATTCAGCGCGGATTCGAATCGTGATCGAAATAAGTTATCGTTACTCAGCTCAACGAATGATACATAGCACTTTCTTAACCTCTAACCCGATAGCAACAGATCGAAGAAACGACTTCATGTTTTCCTTCAAAGCAGAATAAATAGACATCAGCTTCACTGCACGCTAACAATCCATCTGAAAAGACTGGCCATTATCTATCTTTATTCATGAAAAAACACCAAAAACAAATAGGAACGCGATGGAACGTTTAGCTCGCTACAGTTTTTCCATACCGTGCCGGTCTAAAATAAGCCCAATGCCTAAGTTCAAGGATCGCACTTTCAACTCAGACATGACCAATCAATTACTAGTTCTAACCGAAACGTTACAACCAATGAGGTCCACGACCAACTCCAGTCGTTTTTCATTTCCTCTTTTAATGTTTATACCATGCCATTTAAAATTATGGCGTACCATTTTGCGTGTTGTGCAAAACTGGTGGTGCTGAAGTTTTCAAAGCAGCTCATATTTTTCCAAAGGTGAATTTGTCGTACGAGACGTTAGGGGAGGTTGTAGAGGTCATACTTAAACACTGTTTCTTAGTGGCTCATTCCTCTGAATTTTTTTTATACGTGACTTATTTTTCAGCCCCCTTCTCCCTGCCCCTTAGATGAATGAAGTTTCGGTTGTGTTGTCTGACAGCTGAAAAGGCCACCAAAGTTTGCGTTTTCGGTAAAAAGAACGAGCCCATGACTTCTGAAAATTAATGCTATGGTGTGAGTTACAGTTTTCGTAATGTTGGGACTGGCGTGCGTGGAATTAGATATCACGCGTAGTGTTGAAGTACAAGTGATAAGACTATTACAAGTCGTAAAAAACTATGCAGTTCTTAATCCTTATCATTTCATATTATCGTGATATTTGTTTCATAATTTATTAATTTTGATTGAAAGGTAATCATTTACGTCTACTGTGCTTTTAATATTGAATATTTTTATATTGAGAAAATATGTCTGTCAATTCTAACTTCTCAAAAATTCGTCTTAAATTTTTAAAAACGGGAGAGCGAATTAAATTATATCTTTTTTAACTAAATAACTTCAACTTTCAAATCTGTAAGTAAAGTTTTGTAATATTCTTTTAACAAGCATTTGAATTTCTTGTT
>JAOUZG010038069.1:1571990-1597767 GCA_026289955.1 Argiope argentata | reverse complement strand
TATATATATATATATATATATATATATATATATATATAATCTGGACTTCATTTTACATATAAAATTGGGCCTCTTTGGTAGAGCATTGGACTCGTACTCCTTAGGTTACGAGTTCGAAACTCACTAGCCAAAAGATTCCCCGAGTGTTTGGCGACTGGCGCTCGTTAAATCTGTTCGTGGTCGCAAAGTCCTCCATGTCGAGAGTAATACAAGGTCAGAGTTGATCGTTCTCTGTTCCAGGTCTAAATTTCTATCTGAGATGTATGAATGAATTTGCGTGAATGTAGTCCGCCCCCTAAAAAGGGTTGTGACGTGTGTGTAGCTAAATCCTTCTCTTGGCCCTAGATGGCGCTACTTGTAAAAACAAAGAGACGCATTTCTTAGGCTTAAAATCTGCTGATCGTATAAGCGGAGGCTTGTCCACGGCAAGTGCCATTAGTCACTACACAATAACATATAAAATTGCATAAATTACATTTTTATTAATTGTAATTTTATGTAATTTATTCATTAAATTTTTAATTAATTGCATTTTAATGCAATTTCGCTGAATTTTATATCTTTGTTTGCTTAGAATTTTCATTAATAGTAACCATAAAAAATTTTCCCCCATTCAAAAGGTTGGGACAATTTTCTTTTCTGATATTTTAGTTTGTTATTACGCCATGTTGCAGAGGTGAAAACAGTGAATCAGTCAATGGTGTTAAAAATATTTTCATGTATACTCAATAAATTTATATTTGAAATAGCTGTGTTTTTTTCCCTTTTATTTTCCCGATAAGTTAAAAATAATTACCATTTTTAATTTATTGTACAGTTGATTACTGACTTTAAAATTTTAATTTTGAAGTTATCTCAAATATAAAATTTTGAGTAATTGGTTCTTACCATTGGCTGATGCATAGGTTATGTAATAAACTATTCGTCAGACGAATCCAAAGACTTAAATGTCTGTTCCATTGGTTCGATATGGCCAGTGCTTGTACGTATTTGTATATATATCAAATGTAGTTATATCAGCATTCAAAGTACCGACGCATTCGTTTAATTTTGCAATTGAAGAATTTATTTTGTTTTTGCGTTTTCATACATTTTATCACAATTTATTTGTATTACTTTTTGTGAAATCTTTTGAATTATGAGCATAATGTTATTCACAGTTGTAACTTGAGTTTAACGTCTTGAATTTTTTTTAATTCACTATTGAATGCTTTATACATATAAATCAGAATAATAATCACAAATAATATCATAAACTTAATTGCAATAAATTTGTGGGAATGAAAATGTTCTAATTATATATATATATTTAAAAATATGATTAATTGAACTTGTAAGTTAGAAAGTTATTTGCTTGGCTGATGGGTAATTGAAAAAGTAATAATCTTTTTACTAAAAATAAATTAATGAAGGCATATTTGAGCATGTGGGCAATAATAATTCTGTCTTCATAATTAATTATGAATCGGTGTCCCCTGTAACTGTAATTTATCTATGCCTTAAATTTAACATACTATACTTAGACTGCTATTACTTTTGTAAAGTAATATAAGCATGTATATCAGTTCAAAAAAATTTCATTCAAAGACAGCCAATAATGAAATAGGTATTTGCATTCTAATTTCTAATAAAATGATGGATCCGATTGAATTCTTTAATCACATTATAGATCGTCATATTAAAAATATTATGTGCTACACTTTTCAAAGTGCATTGCGGGCGCTTTACAAACATTGAAACCATTCATATATGAACGTGTGTAACTTTCAGAATTATTTAGCTGCCTTGTGCAATTCTGTTTTTATAAAACAAGAACCGGTTTTCAAAATTTTAACCCTTTGCACTCGACGGTGCCTCTTGGACACCATTCCAGACGGTGTATCAGTTTGACGTTTTATTTATTTATTTTTCAAATTTGATTATCGAAAATTCCTACAGAATGGAAAAATTCAATTTTAAACTCACACACACAAATTTGGAGCAATAAACAAGCCCTTGTATATTGAATAATTATGCATCAATTACTTTTCCGAGTGCAAAGGGTTAATAGGAAGGCATTTATGTTGAATCATAAACATTGAAATTCCTAGTTGTGGCTGTAATGGGAATTGAAATTATGATAATTCAGACCCATATTAAACTCTAAAACAGTCATGGTCCCAGTAATGTTTAATGTTTATAACCCTTCGGTCACTTGTATCACTCTGTCTGCCATGAATCTTATCACGTGTATACGGGTGCTCTAGAAATAATAGCAGTACACACAAATACGTCTTTAAAAAATGCCAAAATAGCAAGCAGTTTACCTAACGAAATCAAACGCAAACTTCCTGTGTAGGACCAAAATCAAATAAATAACTTATTATGTCTTTAGCCTAAAAGTAAAAGAAGAAAAATAATAATTCCGTAAAACTATATTAAATTGGGCAAAAAAAGAGAATTCTTTATAGCTTAGTTTTCTTGCACAGAACAATTTTATTCCCACTCTCTTTCATACAACAAACAAGTCCGATTTCTTTCGCTAGATTTAAATTGTAACACAGCGCCATCTATCGAATCAAAAGAATATCAGAAAGTTTAAAGATGAATATATTTGACATTTTTTTTTAAAAAAATAGTTGTTTTCAGTGATGACCAAGAAAACTTTTGATAGTACAAAACTATTTAAACTATTTTTTTTCTTTATGTATATAATTGAATCGTCGCTGATTTTAAAACAATCATATATGCGTCGGTACTTAAAATGATCTATAAATAAATATATACAAACAAATGCGTATACATTTTCAGCAGTGCATTATATAAATAATTCATCAAGTAGAAGTTATTTTTTGAAGATCTTTCCGGGATATATAATTTGATATTTCTCGTACCCCTTTTCCCACATGTTTGTAAAAATAAACAAAGTGTTATTAATTTAATCTGTAAATGTCACTTGTTAGTTTTGCACTTGCAAATGTGAATTTAAAAAATTTAATCACCGTTTTTCAAGGAAAATGGAAACATTTGACAATGTCATTCTATCAGTTGTGATAATATTAACTGAGGAAAAGAGTTTTTCTTTGTATTTGTTATTTTTATAAATGTAATTTTATTTACATATAAGAATATGAAAAGTTTTCCCGAAGTAAATAACGTTCTAAATTTTTTTAGACTTGGCATCTGTTTCATTCTATGCATAAAAATTAATTCTGTATCTTAATTAAATGCAATAAAAGTTCTCACTTCTTACGGTTTAATTTAATTTGTATTTTTAATACATGTATGTAAAACATTCTAACGCAAAGTGAAAGAAATAATTCTTTTAATTTTAATTTTAATCTTTGAATTTCATCGATATAAAACTTAATGATACCGATGGAAAGTTTGAAAGATCATCGATAAATAACTTTTCTACTTTGTCGTGCTGTACAGCTGTCATTCGCCATTGTATTGTGTTCAGTCACGTGGCTTTTGGTGAAATGTCACGTGATTTATCACGAGGAACCTGATCTTACATGAGTCCTGTATGAAACTGAGTAAAAGTTCTTAACATTTATCGGCCTACTAAAGGATCTAGTAATTCAAGTTGCTTTTACTTTTTTTAAATGCTTATATTATTCATTTCTGATTTGAAAACTTTTAATTAATTTAATTTCTATGAAAATACATATATTCTTCTTACTAATGAATATAAACGTATTTATCGGTCTGTTCTGTGTTTTAACTCCTCAGTTTTATTGGTTTCCTTCAGGTTTCAATTTATCCGGTGAATATCATTTATTAATTAAAATATTGTAGAATCGTCATTAAATAATATGTATCACATCATCTGTTCATTATTCATTTTTTAAATTTACTTTATTAGTTTGAAGCTATATTATTTGTACGTCGGGCAATTCAGTAGTTTTTCTTCTGTTGAACGAGCAAATTATTATATCATATTCAATAATTATACATGAATGAATTGAATTATTATTACTATACCTATATATTTTTATATACCTATATATTTTATATTCAACGCGAAGTAATGCAACATATATTTTATCATTTGTTGTCTTTTTTTTTTAATTCTATGAGAAAGAATTTAAAATTTTTAATAAAAAGCAAAGTGTGCAAAAAAAATTTTTTTTGGAAAATTAAAAAAAAACAACCAAGAATAACTTTTAAAAAATAATCACTAGTTATTCTTAAATGTATTGAATATGAGAATGAATTTAAAATTATTAATAAAAAGCTGAATGTGCAAAAATTTTTTGGCAAAATTAAACTATGCACAGCTTTTTTTTTAAAAAAAAGAATCACTAGTTTGTATTTTATTAAATGCATTGAATAAGTTATTTGTTAATAATTTTGTTCTTTACTATATTCCTTACATTTTTTTAATTTTATATTCAGAAACTCTTTTTAAAAAATGTGATAATGAAACGTTATTTTATGCTATATCACAATGAAATGACAAAGTTCATCACGCATATTATCCTATTTCTCTACTTGTATAGTTCATTTTCTCCTTGCTACATTAAAAATGGGTAAAAAAATCTTGCTGCTTAATTTACTGGCTTCAATTAAACAGAATTTACTCTAGTTTCTGAATATATGCATTTTCTACTGCTACAAAATTGATTATATCTATATATTTATATTATGCTTTAAATTTGTTAAAATATATTACTGATCTTGTATATTCAATGCTAAATTTTCTGAACTCTGTTATCTAAAAGGTTATGAAAAGTGAATAATCAAAATTGTTTTCCCGAATTTGTTATTTTGATCATTCTTTTACATTTTATTTATATGAGAAACAGTTTGTACAGGACTGCCAAGAGAGGATCATTTTGTGAATATGTCACATGAGAAAATAAAGAGTATTGTTGACAAATAAGTTTTCTGCTTTATCATTTTCATTTCGTCCAAACAAAAAATTTACTTTACAATACATCTTTTCGTTTACATTTTGCATTATTTCAAATTAATTGAATATTAAAGTAATATTAACTATAAAAAATGTAGAAAAGTTTTTCGATAGACAAAGAAAAGTATAAATTTGTTCACTAGAAAAAATTTAACAGTCAAATTTTAAATTAACTGAATTCTAAGCAATCATTATAACTCCCTTCCAAAATATTAAGGATATTGGGGTTATGCAACAACACATCCCACACTTTAAATATATTGGGTGAAACGATTTGAAATGAAGCAAATATGGATGTTTGTAGTTCGTAGAACATTAATTAGCAGTGATAGAACAACCACTTGCTTATACTGAACGCTTACATTGCTAAATTTAAACTTACCTAAATTAACTTACCTACTATTGTTAAATTTAAACTTACCTAAATTAACTTACCTACTATTGTTAAATTTGAACTTACCTAAATTAACTTACCTACTACCGTTAAATTTAAACTTACCTAAATTAACTTACCTACTATTGTTACATTTAAACTTACATAATTAACTTACCTACTATCGTTAAATTTAAACTTACCTAAATTAACTTACCTACTATTGTTACATTTTAACTTACCTACTTAAACTTAATTTAAACTTATTTATGACTTCCTATAAACAATAAGCTCTTCAATTTGTTTCCATATAATATCTGCTAATTTCGGATATTATACAATATGAGTATATTATTGTTTGTTCACTAAGCAGGAAATTGCAACCGTTAATTTAACTTTCCCTACACATAGTCGAGTTAGAAGAATACCAGATTTTCTGTTAGTAAATCAGAATTGTATAGAATTTTTGATTATGTAGACTTGGTTTCTTCTCTAAATTTCATCAACCTTGCGTTTTAGAATAAAACAGTAGTTTAAATTTTTTTTTTAAAAAAATTGTTTGCAAGGATAGTATTTGTTAGGGAAATACTTGATGATTAAGCAATTCTCTCTGTCTGATCATTATCAACTATTCCAAACAAACAAACAAAATATTTTAAAATTCCAAGAAGTCAGTTTTTTTTTAAAAAAACATCCACCACCTAAGAGCAAAATGATGATTATGATAAAAAATGATATAAGATTAAAATACTTTAAAAATTTATGTGAATGTTTTGTCAAAAAAGTTTTGTCCCATTAAAATTTTTTTTATAAAACACAACTTTTTAGACTTTTTAAGAATCAGGGCAAAAAAAGAATTATGCGACTTAATAAATTCTTTACTTAAATCCGGAACTAATATGGTGAAAGAAATTTGGTATATGGTGTTACAGAAATTACAAATTGCTTACAGTTTGGACGAGAAGTTTTCCTGTCTGTCCGCCCATCTGCATGTGATCGCAATAATTTAAAGCGCAAGCAGCAAAATCAATGAAATGAAGTTCTATCACGAGGAACATAGATCGGTATTAAATTTAAAATCAAATGTGACAAAGGATTGCAAATATGTTAGTAAATAAGATTGTACAGGAATATAATTACCTGTATATCTATACAGATAAATATATTCCGGTACGTATGAATCTGCATACATCCTATACGCATAAAAAATGTATTTACACGTATTACAATCGCGCGCGCGCGTGTGTGTGTGCGTGCGTGCGTGCGTGCGTGCGTGTTTTCATTTCATATTTTTATTTTAGCGAAAAGATTTTTCAGTAAATCTTCACAACTAAGAAGGCTGAGATTTTGAAAAAAACAATCAGGATGCAGAAGATTGAATGATTTAATAAACAAAATTAAATAAACAAGTTTTTTTTGTTAGGAAATTCTTTGTTTTGAAATTCAAATTATATTTTAAAGTCTATTAATTGATAAAAAAATCAAATAACTATCTTGAGATTGAATAAAAACATTCGTAATGAAAAATAAAAACAATAAAAGAACAAAAGCACTTTGACCCAAATTTTGAAGAAGTAGGAATAAAGAATACAGAAGAAAATCAATCATCAAATTAGTATTTATAAGTCGCGAAACAAGCAAAGGTAATTACTGCAATGAAATTTTCTTTGCGAAATATAATCATTCTCAGGGTCATAAACAAGATGTTAAGTTTCGGAGGATCAAGATTTTTTTCAATAAATAATAAGATAATTGATTCTTTTTAAAAATAAAAATCTTATTTTTCAAAATGATGCAAAAATATTAGACAAGGTTAGCTCATTTCTTCAAAAACCTGCTGAGCTCACCAAATGAAACTAGAAATTCTGAAGTTTTTATAAAAATGCTTTTTATTTGAACGCATTTTATAAGAAAAATCCGAACGCAAATAATAAGAAATAAAAATTTTAAAGTTGTGAATTTAATAGGATGGAATTATTTTCCGTTAGAAAACTTTGATTTTTTATTAACTTTTTCACTTTTGAATATATTGCATTTAATTATATACTTGATAGAGCATTTTTCTTGCTTGGTACATCATTTGTTTATTGTAATTATGATTTATAGAATTATTACTCCAGAAATAAATTGACAATATCGATATTACTGTACTGCATCGATATTACTGTCAAAGAGAAAGTGGTTCAATTGCCCCTCATTGGTTAATGCTAGCCCCCCTCCCCCAAATTGCTGTTCATTGGTACAATCCTTATTGCAATCGTCTTTTAAGAAGAAATGTTATATGCAATGTATATTATGTATATGTAACATTTTTATTTATTGAAAACGGAACGTGGTTTTGAAGACATAGATGACACTTTGAATTTTTAAGTGAACCCTCTTCACTCCGAAAAATAATTAGATGCAAAATTATTCATCTAATACAAAAATTTGTTTATTGCTTTGAAAAATAAATATACATAATTCTTTTAAGTCGAAATTCTTTGAAAAATCAATCTACATCTCTTAACCATTATGCGGGCGTTTTGAACAATTAAATTTGAAAAATAAATAAATAAAGCATCAAAATGATGCACAATCTTGAATGGTGAGGCAAAGGCACCATCGGAGAGCAAAGGGTTAATTTTATTCCATCATGGGAAACACACATTATATATAAGCAGAAGTGGCGAGAAAACACAGAGATATATACATATTATACATATATTCTTAATTTTCAATTTAAGTGAGACATAGTAACTTTATTCTAAAATATTCTCTTATTTCCAGAATTTTTCCTCTTGCCTTAGTTAAATAATTCAACAGATGCTTTGTAAAATTGCTAAATCAGCTAAAAGAGGAGATTCCCACGCTCCGTGCAAGAAGATGAAAATTGTTGACCTAAACAAATTACCTTTAAAAAGATCCCTGTGTTTCCCTTGCCTCTAATACATGTGTCATGGAAATCCCAAAAGAAATCTGATTTTATAAGCCCTATAAAATATATTCTCAAGTTTTTTTTCTATAAAAAATTTCAAGGTATCTAAGTTCAGAGATAATGTTATCCTGCCCATCTTTACGCTTCTGCTTTTTTGCTGCGCTGTAAACGGACGCGCCTTGTCCGTCCGCTTGTTCATAATGCCTTCTTCCGCTGATGGAATAAAACGAACTTGAAAATTCAAACTGTCTTCTCCATGATTTCAGCCACGACTTTGCTATCTGCTCTCAACAAATAAATTAAATATGTTTTACATTATATATTGTTACGTTTTTATGCTTAGCGGGTTCGGATTGAATGGACTTTGTATGAGGACAGCACAAACAAATTTATTTACAGCTATTTACAGTTATTTACAGAATAATTAATAAAGTAAAAATTTCAGATAAATACAATCCAGCAGTCAACAGTGAATTACAGCGTAAATTCAAGTCTTACGCACGATAAAAACAGACTGCAAAACAGCTATCGTATAGCACAGATACAGTAAATCGCAGCGAGCTCAATAACACAGCGTTAACAGCAAACGCAAACGCAGCTCACAAATCCTTTAGTCCAGCGAGACGCTTTTTATTTCAGAGCAAACTCTCAACTAACTCGATCAAATCACTATAGCAACTAACTAACTCACGCCGGCTACTCGTCCTTATATAGCCGAGAAGCGCGTGCACCTGAGTCTCGTGAAAATTCTCAAAACATCGCGCACAATCTAGCGGCTACTAGATTATTCCTTTCGCCAAACCAATCAAGCTGGCGCGAGGCTCCTCGCCAAACGTGGCCAACCTTGTCGAGTTTTCGTGCCGCACGCCCGCTTGTAACATTGCCCCCTCCTCAAGGACTGCACGTCCCGGGCAGTACAGACCCCGAGCAGAAGGCACTCAAAAGTAACAATTCCATACACACAAAATTACAGACACAATCATTGAAAAAGAATTAACATAAAGAACACTATTTACAAATATACAGGTCATATTTACATAAATGAGGAAACCATGGTTTCAACTAAGTATTTAACAAATCACCATAATAAGGGGCTAGCCGGTCGTAATGTACTACTCTTGGTTTTGAGTTCGGTGACTTCCTTATTCGAACCACGACGTCATTCAGTCTTTTCAGGACTATATAAGGGCCTTCCCAGGAAGACTGCAGCTTTGGAGAGAGTCCCTTTCGTCGAATCGGGTTCCAGAACCATACCTTGTCACCTTCCTTGAATTCATGTCCGGTGGCTTTAGTGTCGTACCTGGTCTTCATCTTCTCCGTCGCTATGTTGATCCGATCTCGGGCGAATCTGTGTACGTCTTCTAAATGGGCCTGGAGGTCTTGAACATAATCCACAGGCGAAGAAGGCGTATCCGGTGGACACCCGAACAGAAGATCACAGGGCAGTCGGAGTTCCCGTCCAAAGAGCATCTTGGATGGTGTGAAGCCAGTCGTTTCGTGAACCGCGCTTCTATAAGCAAGCAGGAACAAGGGTAGTTTCTGATCCCGATCTTGTTGGTTTTTCGAAACGAAAAGAGAGAGGTTATTTAGAATAGTACGATTGAACCTCTCTACCATGCCGTTTGATTGGGGATGAAGAGGTGTTGTCTGGGCTTTGTCAATTCGAAGGAGTTTGCACAGTCCTTGACATACAGCAGAAGTAAAATTCCTCCCTTGATCGGAGTGAAGCTGAAGAGGTGTTCCAAATCTGGAAATCCAGTTCTGAAGTAAGACTTCTGCTACAGTAGTCGCCTCTTGATCGGGAATTGGATAAGCCTCTGGCCACTTCGTGAAATAATCCATAACAACTAAGATGTTTCTATTTCCATTGTCCGTCCGAGGAAGAGGTCCCAAGATGTCAAAGGCGATTCTCTCAAATTGTGCACCTACATTATACCGCTGTAACTTACCACGACTGCGTGTTTTTGGTCCTTTACGGGCGTTACAGTCATCACATGTTCTGCACCATTCTTGAACATCATCTTTCAAGTTGTTCCAATAGAAACGCTCCCGGACTTTATGAATTGTCTTCATGACTCCGAAATGGCCACCTGCAGGACTGCTGTGTAACTCCTTCAGAACTTGGTTTATCCTTGATCGGGGAAGTACAAGTTGCCACTTAAATGACTTCCAAATCTTCGGACTCCCATTTTCTATACAAGATGCCGTTTCTAATTTCGAGTGAATTCCAGAGAGCCCAATAACGTTTAGTTCCAGTACTGAGGCTTGAAATATCCTGCCATTCAGGTCTTGAATTGTGTGATTGCATGAATTCTATAATCGGTTTAATGTCAAGATCGTTTATTTGTTCTTTGCGAACCTCTTCGTCACTCCAGGGATCAGATTGATGTTGGACGGCTCCTGCGATTTGGCGTACAGTTGGTGTAACAATCCCATATTTCTTTTCAGCAGAGGAGCAGTAGCGACAACCCTCGGAGCAGGGCTTTCTTGATAAGGCATCTGCATTTCCATGCAACGACCCTTTCCGATGTTTAATTTCAAAGTCGTATTCTTGAAGTTTCTGTATCCATCTAGCTATCTGACCCTCCGGATTCTTGAAATTTAAAAGCCAAGTCAGAGATGCATGGTCTGTTCGGAGCAGAAATTTTCTTCCATAAAGGTAACTATGGAAATTCTCCACGGCCTTCACTATAGCGAGCAATTCTTTCCTGGTGACACAATAATTTCGTTCTGGTTTCGAAAGACACTTGCTCCAATATGCGATGACACGTTCGTGGCCGTCGATTTCCTGAGACAATACTGCTCCAACGCTCTCATTACTTGCATCTGTATCCAGGATGAATTGTTTTTCAGGATCAGGATAGGACAGGATGGGAGCCGATATCAAGGCTTCTTTCAAGTCGTTAAATGCCTTTTCACATTCATCCGACCACAAGAATTTTTGTTTGTTTTCAGTAAGCCTGTGTAGTGGTCTAGCGATCAAAGAAAACCCCTTAACAAATCTCCTGTAATATGTGCAGAGGCCAAAGAAGCTTCTAAGTTCATGCACATTTTCAGGACGGCGCCATTCTCTAACTGCTGACACTTTTTCCGGGTCTGTTTGGACACCCACTGCAGAAATTATGTGTCCAAGGTAGCTTACCTCATGACGAAACAAGCGACATTTAGATGGATTCAACTTCAAGTTGGCATCTTTTAATTTATCTAGAACCTTTCTTAAATTACAAAGATGTTCTTCAAAATTCCGTCCGACTATGATGATGTCATCAAGATAAACGAGGCAAGCTTCTGGAGTAAGTCCTTTTAACACTGTCTCCATTAGGCGTTCAAAAGTTGCTGGCGCATTACAAAGGCCAAAAGGCATGACCTTAAATTGCCACAGTCCATGTCCTCCAGTTGTGAATGCTGTTTTCTCACGATCGTCAGGATGGATCTCCACTTGCCAGTATCCACTCTTCAGATCGAGAGTGAACCACTCGTTCCCGGAGAGTGTATCTAGTGTATCATCGATTCGGGGAAGAGGGTACGAATCTTTCTTCGTGATGTCATTCAGTCGCCGGTAATCTACACAGAATCTTGTAGAACCATCTTTCTTACGGACCAAAACGATGGGAGAGGCCCAAGGACTAGACGAAGGTTCGATGACGTCCTTTTCTTGCATGTCATTTAACAAATCTTTCACCTCTTCCACTTTGGCAAATGGCAATCTTCTGGCGTTCTGTCGTATAGGAGGATGATTTCCAGTATTGATTCGGTGTTGCGTTAACTTTGTTCTGCCAACATCATCAGATGTTTGGGAAAACAAGTCTTTAAATTCATCAATAACTCTTCCTGCAGCAACTCTTTGCTCTTCCTCCAATTCAGTGTCTTTAAGTAATTCCAGGTTCAAAAAGTCGGAAGACTCCTTTGATGTTAAGTGGGAATTCTTCTCGATACAGGTAACTGGAGAGCATTTAGCTAGAACTTCACCCTTCTTAATTAATTTTGATTTATTACTGACATTGATAACCCTGATGGGTACATTCTTTTTGGAGAGATCTACAAGACTAGAGGCCACCATCGTTCCGCTTGGAAGACTCCCGTCACTGGAAAATTCAACAACGCCAAACCGGAAATTCTCCGTTTCGCCAGTAGATCCCTCTAAAATTATTTCTCTTCTAGCTGGGATAACAAAGTCTGTTGAAGCAACAATCCGATGGCAGGTGTTTAGTCCTCCAGAACCTAAATGGAAAAGAGTCACGACTTCTGATGTGGAGTGCAGGGAGTTATTTTTAAAGTCAATAACAAAATCATATTTCTTCAGAAAGTCCAGTCCAAGTATAAAATCATCTGTAATTTCCGCTACATAAACAGCATGGTCATAAGTAGCATTTCCAAATCTTATCACAATATTCATTTTTCCAATAATTGGGATTTTGTCACCAGTGACCGTTTGGAGGGTGACGCAGGGCGGTGTCCAGAGAATTTTCCTTCCGAGTTGTTCTGCAACATCTCTTCGCATAATGGTTACGTTGGCTCCTGTGTCAACGATCATTCGTCAGGGAGCTCCGTTAATAAAGGCTTCGACGAATAAACAATTTTCACCGCCACCTCTGGAAGATATTTGTAAAACTCCAAAATGGGGCTTTTCTTCATCTGGCAACCTCCGCCCCGCGAGACCGCCAAATTCTAGTTTTCCTGGTTGTTTTGAGAAGGGTCTTTAGCCCGTTTATCTAAGCGGGCTGAACAATTCTTTTGAACATGGCCCTCGTCGCCGCATTTCCAACATTTCACAGTTCTTTGGCCATGTTTGTTGGACCTTGCATCTCCTTTCCGGATAAACTGGCAAATTGTTTCCATCATTTCAGTCAGATTTTGCATGGATGAATCTGATTCATCTTGAACCGCAGCACCTCTTACTGAGTGGTGATTCCTCCGCGAAGCTTGCTGAGCTGCTTCAAATTTCATTGAGTAAACCAAAGCTGATTTCAAGTCCTTCAATTCAGCCATTCGCAGGGACTTTTGTATCTCTGGATCCCTCACACCGTCGATGAAATACTGCAGGGCCAGTGTTTCCCGTACCTCGGCAGGACAGTCGGAGAAGGCAAGATGGGAGAGCCTCTCAACATCTGCTGCAAGCTCCTGCAGGCTTTCATTCGATCTTTGTTGCCGGGTCTTTAACTGAAGACGGCTATAGTCCTTGAGGCACTTTTCTCCGAAGCGCAACTCCAGAGCGTTTGAAAAAGCATCAAAGTTCAGATGTTGATCTTCGAGAACAGTTCTCAAAATATCAGCAGCTTCAGCCCGTAGTGATGCAGCTAGTTGACGAGCCTTCGTGACTGGATCCCAACCATTGGCTTCTGCGACGATGGAGAATTGAGTCCTGTAAACTTGCCAAGATGTTTTCCCGTCGTAGGTGGATACTTTTATGTTTGATTTAGGAATAGCAGGTCCATGAGATATTTCGTGCTCTCGAACATTCGAGGATTGGTTTTCAGATTTTATCTGTGCACCTTCCATGCTCTTCAATTTTTCCTCTACTTTCCTTTCAATTTCTTGTTCAAAGGTGTTCAATCTTTCATCAAATCTCTCTTCAACCTTACGGAGATTTTCACCATTCTGCTCACAACTCTGCTGAATATTGCGAACCTTTTCCGTCAAAGCATCTACTTTGGTGTTTATTGCTTCAACAATGTTAGCTTGGCCTTGTTCTGTCTTCTCCATCTTCTCTTGACCTTGATCTATCTTCTTCTCCATTTTCTCTTGCCCTTGTTCCATCTTCTTCTCCATCTTCTCTTGGCCTTCTTTCATTTCTTTAATGAAAGCAAAAAGCTGTTCGAACTTTGCTTTATCTGCTTCCTCCATCGCTCTAGTCTTCACCATTCAACCCCACTTCTGACACCAGTTGTTACGTTTTTATGCTTAGCGGGTTCGGATTGAATGGACTTTGTATGAGGACAGCACAAACAAATTTATTTACAGCTATTTACAGTTATTTACAGGATAATTAATAAAGTAAAAATTTCAGATAAATACAATCCAGCAGTCAACAGTGAATTACAGCGTAAATTCAAGTCTTACGCACGATAAAAACAGACTGCAAAACAGCTATCGTATAGCACAGATACAGTAAATCGCAGCGAGCTCAATAACACAGCGTTAACGGCAAACGCAAACACAGCTCACAAATCCTTTAGTCCAGCGAGACGCTTTTTATTTCAGAGCAAACTCTCAACTCACTCGATCAAATCACTATAGCAACTAACTAACTCGCTCCGGCTATTCGTCCTTATATAGCCGAGAAGCGCGTGCACCTGAGTCTTGTGAAAATTCTCAAAACATCGCGCACAATCTAGCGGCTACTAGATTATTCCTTTCGCCAAACCAATCAAGCTGGCGCGAGGCTCCTCGCCAAACGTGGCCAACCTTGGCGAGTTTTCGTGCCGCACGCCCGCTTGTAACAATATATAGGGAGAGTGTGAGTTAACAGTAGGAACTGGAAAAAGAAAATCACAGTTAATTTTTAACTAATTAAAAAGGTAATAAATATTTTTAAAAAGGAGCTCCGATGTGCACATTCCTACCCTTCCATGTACCAAATTTGGTTGCTGGATTCCAACTTCTTTGACAGGTAGAGCGCCAAACACTCACACAAACATTTTCATCATTAGTAGAGTTAGAAACGATTTGTATATAGGATCTTCAACATAAAAGATAAACATCTTCGGACAAAATTCCTAACAATGTGCAAACGGAAAATATTTCGACATTTTAATTGGTTTCCTGTTTTAAAGGTGTACAAAGATGTTGATGAAAGGACACGCTCATTGCCTTAAATAAGCAACACTGTTTTTAACTAACGTATTTGTATAAGTAATTTCATTAAGTCAATGACCTTACAGTGTTTTAATTTTTAACGTTCAGAGAAGATTTGCTTTTATTTTAAGTACGTGATAATTCTTCAAAAAGATCGTAAACCATTAAGGAATTTTTCAAGTTAATCAAACTTTCTGCCGTAAGATGGAACTATCCCCGGACTTTGGCTTTTGCTCCAATTAGAAGAATTCTCTATAAGATTTTCTGAATTCTTATTAAATGATTAATGAATTCATAAGAAAATACGTCTCATTTAAAAAAAGAAGTTATATTAATTAATTAAAATAATGAATTTGAAGAAAAAAACTCAACTTTCTCAATAATTTCTTATTTCTTAAAGATGAAGGCTTTTCACTACTTGGCTCAAAAGTTTTCGAAAATTATGTATTTTTTTCTAGAGCGAAAACTATTTTTTTTACTATTTTACAAGTCATAACCATATAACAGAATCTCTGCATTAATATTTAAAAGCAATAATAGAATTTGCATATTGCGTTTGGAACTAGCTAATCAAAAGCTACTTTTTAAAAAAGACATTAATGTATAATATTAAAACAATACATCAATTCAAGTAATAATGATAATCCCCAGACATATATATATACAGCCGAAAAGATTTAAAATTCCAGCATTCGTTTCTCCCAGAACAATATGAATTTTTAAAAATGAAACGCATTTGAATGAAATTTCACTGGTCATCCTGTTTTATACTTATTAATTTATAACTCATATTTAAAAATTATTTGTATTAATTATTTAAGATGTAGCTCAAAATTTGTATTTTCTAATTTTATTATAAGTGAAATAGAGTCTCCTTATCATGGACAATGTAGATAACACCTAAATTTTGAAAAATTCCCTACCACAAAATATGAACCGAATTCAGTTTGTTTCGCCCCAATCTAATGAGGTTAAGCTTAACAATGTTTTCGGCCGATTATTTCAAACGAATCTGTTTATTTTCCTAAAGTTTTGAGCATTTTAAATTAAACATTGTTAATCGATCCATATTTCGGATTCATTTTGAAGTAATTTCGAGTTAAAATAATACAGAGTAAAAAAAATTAAAAATTTCTAATCTGTTAACCTTAACTGGCGTTGAAAATTCCTGCATTTTGAAACTCCTCAAATAGTGTTGAAAATTCAATGCTAGTATAATTTTTTGATGAATTATTTATAGTAATTGTAATTACTAGGCCGGGATTACCTGATTGGTAGGGTAGTTGTATTCGCCTCCCTTGGGCTGCGAGTTCAAATCCGCCAGCCGAAGACTCCCGATACGGACGCGCGATCGTGTGTGTGGCGGACGTTAAATTTGTCGTAATCACGAAGTTCTCTCTGTAGATAGTAATATTACTATGGGCACTGAGACAAAAATGATTGTTTTCTGTTCCAGATCTGAATTACGATCTGTGGATGAATAAATTAAATGCATAAAGTCCGTCCAGTAAAAATGGTTTGTGACATATGTGAGCTAAAAGTCAGACTTCTGACCTCGGGTGTTCAGAAGTCCATAACCTCAGAAGCTACTGTACCCTTACTTTCGTTGTAAAGCGGAATATGAGAAAAACAACGACAACAATTGTAATTATTCAATAAAAAGATATTAAAATAAATTTATTTCTTTATCACCTGGGCAGGAATTGATTAAAATTTTTTTTAATATTACTTGCTAGAGATTAATATGGAATTATTATTATTATTATTATTTTAAATTTCACTTAGACTTTTATTGCGTCTCAAAAATGCGAATTTAATCGACTTAATTTAGTACAAATTACAGCGCATGCAAGTTTAAGAAAAAAGTGAGTGCACTACGAAATAAAAGTGGAAAAGAAAGTTCTACTTTGTATTTAATAAACTGGATGTTTCGACAGATAATTTTGAATTTCCTCTTATGTTGAGAACATTTTAATAGTTTACGTATCAAATTAAATTTCGAAAAATACTAAAAATAAGGAGAAAAAAAATCAAAAAGTAATGGCAATGATATATCTAAAAATACATTTTTTTTTTAGTTACAAGTCAAAATTTTTTTTATAAGTTAATATTTCTAGAAAATATGGACATCAATTTCAGTAAGCAAATCAAAATGATTAATCATTTGACAGCATGTAAACTTATTTTCGTGTTCGATTCAACTCTGTTCGATGCTTATTTCTATCATCTAGATTTCTTTTACATCATCTTTCTACTTACTATAAGGAATTTTCGGTGACACGGTGAGCTCTTTTGAGTATTCCTAATAACTTTTCGACCTGACATTACTCAATTCAGCGAAGCGTTGAATTAAATGCAGCTATAAAAATGTTCTGTTAAGGAATCTGAAACAATAGGATAGTAATTTGTTTACCTTTAACTATTACCATTCGACAATAAGTAATGATAGTAATTTTTGTGCTCCAAACGTTAACGACGACTTATATATATAATAGAGAAAATAGATATAAAAAAGAGAGTTTATTAAGCATATATATATTATGTTTAATAAACTCTATTTTTATTATTAATTAATTCATTGTATCTAATTTTATTTATTTAAATTTTGAAAAAAGAATTTATATTCATTCTTTTAGCTAGCTTCTCCAAGTTTTGCATTAGTTTTCTGAAATAAAAAACAAGCAATAAAAAACAATTTTTAAATCAATTCCTACTTAGGTTATTAGAAAAAATGTAGAGGAATAATCTTATTTTAGTTACTTTTCATTAAATAATTACAATTGTTGTTCTCGTGTTCCGCTTTTTAACGGGAGCAGGGGTGCAGTAGCTTCTGAGGATATGGACCCTTGAGTACCCGAATAACGATCACCTTTGACTCAGTAATCCCTCGTGGTATAACTCTCGACATGGAGAACTTTGTGACCAGAGGTTCGAACTCGCAGCACAACGGTTGAGAATCCAACGCCCTGCCAACCAGGCTATCCCGACCTAACAATTACTACTACTACTATAAAGGCAAGAAAGTTTTTAATTAATTCATAAAAAATTAATGAATTAATATGCGAAAAAACTGTATTACCATCAAATGTCATCCACAACAAGTTGGAATATTATATAAGAAAGTATTGTCGTCGTCGAAGAATTCGAAATCGAGACTTTGTAGAATCTTCACGCTTTAGATTTCCCTGAATTCAAATTTCATATTTTTGGAAAAGGCACACTCGTCTCTATATCTGTGACATTCCTAATTCAAAAACGATGAGCTAGATGGTTGAAATTTGGTATACGATCATTGCATTAAATGTGCAGATTTTTGTGGAATTTTGAGCAATATCTGTTGAGAGGAAATCGGTCTTTCAAGCTATTCGTCTGGAGTCAACACGATAATTATAAAATCAAGGAAGCTAGATAGATGATTCCCAACACATATTAAAAATTTCTAGTGTAAATACCTATCTAATTTTAGGTCGCATCTAATGACGGGTTGACTATGTCGGTCTGTGCTTTCAGAAATAAGTAAAGGTGATAACTCAAAAATGCGGTGACTTAAATATGTCAGATTTGGTATGAGAATTCGTGACTGCAAGTACAGTTTAGTGTCACGTTTATGTTTCGATCGGTTTCGAAAAACATGTTTAAAACACAAATTTGGTTTTTTTATATATATTGCTAATGTACGCCAGGGATTAATCGCCAAATATCACACGATAGATTAAAAAAAATGCTACATTCACGTCAAAAATTAATAATTCGTAACTATTGTGAATGAAATGTCACAAAAAGAGTTCTCTGACATGGCATATTTATTAGAAAATATGCAAGAAAGTTTTGTGGATACTACTATTTTAGACGTAATTTATTTATCATAAATACAATTTTTGTAAGATTTTTATGTTTTACCTGTAAGTGGAACATATTCGATTTAATAATTCTTGTTTACTTTAAGTTACTTATCGAGTGATACAGATTGGTATATGACTAAAAACCAACCTTATAAAATACGTTTTATATATCTATATCTTGGCGAACGTTAATATTAAATGAAGTCCCACCACGCAGCAAAGTGAATGGGTTTGACTTCCAAATCGCGTTTGGGTCACATTAACTTCGCTGGAAGTTATGAGTGAACTTTATACTTTGGCGGTTTATCGAAGAGTATTGGGAGGCGACCGAACTTAAAATCGCATTTCCTAAATTGTTGTGATTAAAGACAGTCCATCCGGAATGCGTTAGGCGTGCCATCCGGTTTACGGCATGTAAATACAGTTCTCGCTCTTCGTGACGTCACACGACCATCATCATCATCATCATTTTCCGAGCTGAGCCGTCTGGAGATGGATGTAGGGAATTTATTTTCCATTTCTTATTCCGAAATGCGAGATTTACATTCGCTGAGTGTTGAAATATGCATAGGAAGATCGGAATAGGGATTTTTGTGTTCTCTCCGACGGGTTTTAGATAGAGGGAAATTGAGTGAAAACACACGCCTGTGTTTAAGGAAAGAAATGGTCGCACGAAAAAGTTATGGAACGTGAAATTTTATTCAAGCTGGCTCTCTCACTCTGGACGTTTTAATTCGGAATAGTTAAGAGAGGAGAGGAATTTAGTTTATAAAAAATTATTTTTTGTGGGTATTGAATGATTTTCATTAAATGTGGTATTTTAGCTTTAGAGTTTATTTAATGCATTATTAAAATTATTACGAAAAAAAAAGAAATATTTCACGATTTTTTAAAACTTTTTGCTTCTTTTTATAAGCAGTTGTCATATTTTTTCTTTAAATTCGTTGTGGATAATAATTCACTCGAAAAAAAATTCAATAGGGTTTTATTTTTATTTCGTTTTGTAATATATTTCTAGGAATCGTCATAATTTTTAATTTGGTATATATTTAGGTAAACATGATGCGCTAATTTCATAAAGAATATTCAGTACATTCAAAGAAAAAAATTGCAATGTATTCTTTAGTTTGTGTAAAATGAAAACAGTCAGAAAAACTGTGAGATTTAAATCTAGATTGCCACAAATACAATAATAATTGTATTTGTAACTGCTTCCTGCTTTCAAAGAAGTTTCAATATTATATATTAAATTAATTAAAAATAAAATTCGATATGGAACTTTTAGAAGTTCATTACAACAGAGTGTGAAATGTATTGGTATTTTTTAAAAGTTGAAATTAAAAAAAATTAAGGAATCGTAGAAATACTGAAATTTAAAAATTGTTATTACCGCTCACTTTTTTGTAAAAAATGGCAAAATTAATTATTAACACGTTATTTATGTTTTTAAGGAAGTAATATTAACTTTTATTTTTTCTATTTCCTTTTTACAAGGATTATAAATAAATTTTTTGAAAATAATATAAAAATTGAAATTTATTTTTTATATTAATGAACCAATATTTGAGTCAGATAAAATTGTTAGTTAAACAATTTTTTCCATTTACCATATGAAATTAATAAAAATGTATTCTTTTCTAATATAAAATTTAAAGGATATTTATGGGATTTCATTCGTTCTTTTGGCATAACATGCTGGGAAAATTGTTACATTATAAATTTTTTAAACATAGCCACGGCTACTAAGAAAAAATTTGATTATTGCATATAAATTTTAGTTACTATAATAACTATGTTCATTCATTTTGCAGAATTGAATATTTTTTTTTAACTAAGTTCAAATAACAATTTTATAATTTTTGCTTTGGATTTTTTTCCTTATGATTTTACAATCTTCATTTTATTACAATAATAAAAAGCATCTTTATGTCGGATTTTGCCTAAAAAAACCCAGTATATGTGGATATGTACCTTACCTTAAACTTTGATTAAGTTCCATAGAAAACCTTATGCTTTTGATAAAGTTCTATAGACAAAATATTCACTGCTACTAATAACGAAGAAAGATATGTGCTTAGTTGCGTTAGTGCTCCATAGGTCCAACAATTTTACTTATAGCTACTAAAATTGGCACTGATATGCTTTGAAAGATGAGAATCTACATGACGGAGTAATTTTTATTTTTCAAATTTCAACTGAGATTTTAATTGTAATTTGAAACCTAAGTAAGGTTTTGGTGTTTACCAGTAATAACTGAAATTTTGTAAATAATTGATTTTTACACAATTCTAAATTTATCTTTTTAAAGATATTATTTTATTTATCTTGCAAATTTTTCCTGAATTTCTACAATTTTTTTAAAAAAATTTCAACAGTTGTAACAATAAATTTTATCATAACAATGAATTTAAAATAATTTAATTACTTCAATAAAGTTATTTTATTCCAGTATTGAAGGCTAAAGAAGGAAGATTCTTTATTTTTATTCTTTTTAAAAAATTTGGCGACAAACTATTATTTATTTATTTATTTTGCGAAAATTATTTTCAAGAGCCACCATAATGATACGGTTTGATGGCATTTTACATTGTGATCAGACCGCCAGTTCTCATACACGCACATAAAAATTTCCACGCGTTCGAAGTCGCTGGTAAGAGTTGGTATTTTAATACTTTCAGAATATAACATTGATTTAATTATTTAACATAATTTTGTTTCTATATGAAAGATGCCATCCGATAAAGAAATGAAAAAATTGATTGCATGAGAGCGCAATATTTAACGTCATGAATTATGAAATTTATTAAAGATTTAAAAATACGTGTGAAAAGTGTGCATTTATTAATGCCTTAGATTTTAGTATTGGTCAATTTCTAGACTGTTGTCACAGGTATTGAAATTTAAAATTTTATTAATGGTAGAAATCCAAAGTTACATAATCATGCGTAAATTTAAAAATATATATATACGATGAAAATTTAACCACAATAAGCCACAAAAATTAATATTATAATCCAGACCGAAATTTCAAATTGATAAGAATAGCATTTAAGATTTTAACTCCGGTCCTTTTTTAAAAATGAAAGATAAAAGTTCAAATGTTAAGTTCACTAATAAACGAATATTTTTAGAACTTTTTATTATTATTATGTAAGCATTATTGTAGTTGTTTTTACCGAAGTAATTTTTTGATTGGACGAAATCTTACTTTTGCTTATTACAGATTAAAAAACCGTTCGAAATTTCTACATTTCCAATCTGTCGAAATTTATATAGAATCAAATTACATTAGAACAAACGAAGCATTGTGGGAAAATTAAAGAACTCTTTTGAGCCGTTAAGATTATAAAAAGAAATTATTTATTACTCCGAAGTCCTCTTTCCCTATACTTTCTCTTCAAAAAGTAACTCCCGCCTAACAAGGAAAAACGTAACGAATGGCGAATTAAATTGTCCTTTAGTACCTGGCCGACAGGTCATCTTATTAAATCACGATTTTAAAAACAAGAGAAGGGGCAATTTATTCCCATATTTATGAGAGAGGTTTGATGCCGCAGATCCAAAGGCCATTTTCAGTAACTCATGATTAGGTAGACGGACGTAGACTGCGCTGTATTCTTGCGCAGTCTGTGGCAAGCGAGTAAGGTTCATTTTAAAATGGCAATAAAAAAGTCTTTTCCCCCACTTTTTTTTTTAGTTTTAAAACGTGTTTGCCGAGTAAGCTTCTATTATTTATACCTGGGGTAAGAACGGGGAAGGATTTCACTAGGGTCACGATTTAAGTCACCCGAAGATGCGATTCGTTTCGCCTTGTATTATTTTGTTTTAAACTTTGATTTTTATGGTTTGTTTCGTAAGAAGAGACAGAAAATGACTAGTTTTTTTCATTATTGGACCTTATATTTATGCGAAAGGTGCCTTTTGTTTGATTTTCAAACAATGCAGCTGAATTCCGATTTTTAAAAACTTGTATGGGCCGAAGGAAATTTGAAATTTTGTGACTAGGAATATATGACAGAAAAATAATTTAGTTCTTACGTGAAATGGATGTGACATTTTCACTCGGAATTTTACTTAAAATTTACTTATTCAATTCCTATTATTATCTCACACTCTTCCTATATATATATATATATATATATATATATATATATATATATATATATATATATATATATAACTTCCTCAAAATTTCAATCGTTAATAAAATAATTTCTATTCATCCACTCATGTTCAAGTAAATTTTTTAAGATTTTAGATGACATTTGTTGTTAGTACAATTTTTTCAAATATTAATTCATTCATTTTTTATTAATTAATTAAAAACTAATTTTATCGCCTTTATAAAAGTTGTAATTTTTGGGCCTTGATTAACTGGTTGGTAGGGCGTTGGATTCGCATCCCTTGGGCCGCGAGTTCGAACCTGGTCACAAAGTTCACCATGTCGAGAGTTATACCACTGGGGGTACTGAGTAAAAGGTGATTATTATTATTCGGGTGCTCAGAGGTCCATACCCTCAGAAGCTACTGCACCGTTATAAATTGAAACACGAAAACAACAATTGTAATTATTTAATAAAAAGTAACTGAAATAAAAAAAATTCTAATATCGAAAGTAGGAATTGATTTTTAAAAATGTTTTCATATTACTTGTTTTTTAAACAAGCAGCAAAAAATTGTGTATCTTTTGGATTATTAAAACACACATTTTTACTTACTATTTTTAAAGAAAACTCAATACTCCAACTTAAAGGACTCTATCTTAAAATTATTATTTATGAGAATTATTATTTATTATCTATCTTAAATGTGCATTTTAAAATTTATTCATAATTTTTGTTTTTAATTTAGAAGTATTTTTATCCATTATAATATTGATTTAGCTTATTCCTTGGATATTACTGTCTGGATCAAACAGTTAGGTTTATTTTGTTGAGGAAGATTGAAGGTTGTTTATTTAATTGCTAATTAATATTATTTTTTGTTTAAATGTCATTCAAGAATCTGAAAAAGCATCGAAATTGTGAAGGTTTTATCTGCAAATTGAACTTAATCTAAAAGCAGGATATTAATCTAACTGAATTACTTATAGCTATATAATATTCGCATCATTCTAAGATTTTACATGTCGTTTATGAACATTTAATGCTATAAAATATGTAGCATTCATTACTACGCTGTTGGTCATCAGTTCGAAATACAGAAAATAAGCTATCTGAAGTTCTAATGCCATTAAAAATAAGTTTTAATCTTATGTTTACGCTGAGTTAATATGAGTAATTTACAAAAAAAGTAAGGAATGAGATATAACTCCGAATCGTGTTAAATAACTATCACACACAATTAAATTATTAGTTATCTAACCGTCTTAGATAACTATATATTAGTTTTCCATTTATTAACGTCATATAATAGCAACCACACACACACGCAAATCTTTCATTTTTATTAAAAAAATTTTTAATTTTTCTGTCATCCAATATTTATGATCAGAAATTACGTATTACAGTGAAAAATAGTACTTAAATCAAATTTTTTTCTCAAAAATAGTGCAATTATTTCTGACTTCTAAAACAATTAACTTCTTTGAAATTAAATTATGCTACTATTACGTTTGTTGAAATGATTTAATAATGATATAGTTATTTAAAAGATTAAAAAAAAACAATTTTAAAGTTCTGTCTTATATATCAAGCAAAATAGGAGTTACTTTACCATTTTGCTTACATTATAGTCAACAATAATATTTAAAAGTAGCTCTATTAAAATTCAATATAATTTAGAACCCAATAAAAAAGACGATTATTTTTTATGGAAATACGAAAGGAGCTTCTATCATCTTATTTTTCTAAGACTAATAAGACATTTTCCTTTACTTCTAAAAAAAAACTATCAATAAAGAAATAGTTGAATAAAAAAAAATCTAAATGGTTCTGAATTAAATTGGTTTCAGATTTTCCGGAAATATTACGGCTTATCATAACTATTATAATACATAGTTGTGATAAGTAATATATAATAAACTATTATAATATTACTAAAATGGGCTTTTTTTACAGTTTGCTTCAAAACACATCAATAAAAGAAATTTATTATTTTTTTAATTTACAATTTGAAGATGCTATTATCTTTCTATCTCTCTCTCTCTCTCTCATATTATATATATATATATATATATATATATATATATATATATACGAATCTTTTGTTACTTGAAACGGAAAATTCTATATGAAACTATTCCTTTTAAAACGAAGAGTTGAGGTTACTTTTTTATTTTGTAAAAGCACATACTACTCTCCCTGATTTTTTTATAAAGTTCAAAAAGGCAGTTCTAGAAAAATGCTACAACTTGGTCGGTTCGGCGCGAAAGAGAACGGGAAAAAATGTGAAAGAACGTGCTTTTAAAATTTTGCGATCTCCTGGGCACTTAACAATATTTGGAGATACATAAAGAAAAAATAGTGGTATTCTGAAGAAAAAAAATTGAAGTTTTGGGGATTTTTATCTGAGATTTTTTCTATAAAAGAAACACAAAATAATCTTAATTTTCCCTTTTGAAGGAATAAGTATTATTATAAAAGAGTTGCAATATATTTTTAATATAGTTTAAGATTCTATTTTTTGGACAGTTGCTTATTCGTGTTTTCATTTGCTAACTTTGCAAACAACTATGGAAGATTGCAAACCTATTTAAAAAGGATTCTTTCTTTTCTCTCTTGTTTTCATGGTAAAGCGGCTCGTCATTGAAATACAAATTTGGATATTTAAACTATTAAAAAACATCTCAGAAAAAAAAAGTTTCCTTTTTTAAAAATGGTCATAATTCTTTTCGTTGTAAGATATAAACAAAACTAGATATGTTTATAAACATGCTTTAAAACTTTAAATATTAAATGATCTGTCATAGTAGACTTTTGGATTACATTCATATATAGCTCGTTAGTGGCTAT